>JAVQJL010090343.1:0-18005 GCA_036024295.1 Nannoperca obscura | reverse complement strand
TTGACTCTATTTTCTATTCATTTCACAACGTATGGTGGTGAATAAGTGTGACTTTTCATGGAAAACACAAAATTGTTTGGGTGACCCCAAACTTTTGAACGGTAGTGTATATTTGTTTGGTTTTTCTATTGTGATTGCGACCCTGTGGAAGAACTGAACCCGTCTCGTCTCCTCCTTGAAAGTTTGAAGCCTCGGCATTGAAACGAGCTGAGGGGCGACGGGGACAGGATGGGGGACCTTGACACGAGACTGTGGGAGGCTTGGGCTCTGCAGTTTGGTACAGTCTGGCTCCTTTGTGTTCCCGTGGCTCCTCCTCGGGGGGGGGGGGGGGTGAAGGTGCTGCTGGTGAAAGAGAGAAATTATTCTTCTGCCGTGGTTTCTTTGGGCTTCCTGCTTCTCCATTTCTACTAAATATAATCCAAATCTGTGGCTGCATCTGATGACACCAGGGTGACAGCACCCCACTTTTACTTACTGTACATGTGAGTTAAGCGGTCGTCTAGTTCTTTGGGGGGGATAAATAAATAACCAACCGTTTTCTATGAGCAAACCTTTAGAAATAAGAAGTATAGAGCCATTAAAAACTCTTCCTCTAGTTTTACGGCTTATTGGTGCGTTACCGCCACCTTCTGCTCCGGAGTGTGGAGCAGACAACAGACTTAGTATCTACATCCTATTAACAAACAAACGAACTTTATACAACCACCCTAACCTACATTTTATGGTCTGACTTATTCCTACTATAAAAGCCCTATCCATGTCAGCTACCCTATCCATGCTTATTCATCATCCGATATAAACAAATCCTGTTTCCCTTAAATAAAGCTAACGGCACCCTGACCTGTTCTCTCTCTCTGTCCCATGTCCTACGCCTCAAAACCACATGCCGACGTCCCTCACAGTCCTGTTTGCTGTTATTCTTCCATTTCCAGTGTTTTATTTAGTGCCCAGCGCCCCAACCGTAACCTTTTCCATACAGGTTCCTCTCTCCTGTGTCCACTACCAACCCGAGCACCTGTGACACTGATACCGATGCCTCCCTTTCCCCAATCCAGATTACACATTTGACCTCTGCTTTACTGATACTAATTTGCATTTCTATATTTTCTTTCTTTTAAGCCCTATGTGCCAAATCATCCACCCTCTCATCCACCCTCGGGGCCCCTACGTGTGCTGGAACCCTCAGAAATGTTGCCTGACCTCCCTGACTTGCTAGTCTTGTAAGTGACTGAAGGTTTCATATTGGACATCTTGACGTCTCTTTGAATGGAAAGGCCTTAAACTTGCTAGGGCTGACACCACATCACAGTGCAGCCAGCACTGCAAACATCTCCACTGTGAACCCCCAACTCAGTGGATGTTACAGCCCATATCCTGTCACTGCCGGCTCGGGTTTCTAAGGCCATCTGTATAAACCCGTGTAAAACCACTATACTCTTTCATTACATGACAAGTCATTTCATTGCAAGTCTTTTGCAGTGTCATTCCCTACCCGACTAAAGTTCTCCCTCTGAAACCTCCCATTCTCCCGGCCCTCCTGCAACACTCCCTCCGTGGGGTGAGAATCATTGTGTCCCTGTAAATTGGCCAAGTAATTTGCCATCAGTTGCTTCTTTCTTGGTTCCAAAGGCGTTTCTTCCATTTCTACCTGTAGGGATCGTACTGCCGGGTGTTTTAAAGGCCCCACTGCACACTCTCTGTGCCTGAATCACGTCCAGCTTTCTTATAAGAGACCTGGCTGCTGATCCACACGCTGTCAACACAGATCCTATCAAGGACACACATTCTTTTCAGTGATGAGCCACGTGCTCCCCAACCCCTACCAGTCGGACACGGTGTTGCTGTCAGTCACTGGTGAGCGTGTGAATAAAGCTGAAAAGAAAAACAAACAAAAAAACCCAATGGGGATCGTTCCACCGCTTTGCATTGTGGGACACAGTAGGCGAGGTAGACTGTTGTGGTGCATGCTGGAGATGTTCCCCGCAAAAGCACGACGTCCGGGTATTTCTGGCGTACTGCAGACCTTTGCTTTAGTTTGCATACTTCATGCTACATGCTACATGCTACATTTAGACCACATCAGTACGCACTAGTACAGCAGGCGGTGTCCAAAACAGCCAGGGTCCGTGTTTACACGCCCTCTTCTTTTAGTGTTTACTACGACTGCACTTCCTGCCATTGGCGCATCTCTACCGCCATCTGGTGGTCGACAGGGGCATGGGCAGGGGAAGCACATGGATGTATTTTTTAATTTTTAAATTTAATCCAGTGTCATTTGTTTATTTATAATTGAGAGATTCAGTTGCTTTTATGTATCCAGTGCAGGATAAACCAGAAGATGTACAGTGGAATGTAGTTGGACAAGAATCACACAAGACTACAAAATCCATGTGCAATACCAAATATAAAATGTCCAATACAACACTGATACAATATGTAATTTATTTAAACAACACAAACAAGAGCTGTTTAAAATAGAACTGTACTATTCTTTTTATATTTTCCTCCAAGGGACGAGGTATAAACAGGAGGTATGAAGGTTTAAATAAAACTACATTAATGGTCATCACTATCATGGATGAGAGGGGAGGTAAACGCTGTAGGCATGGCAACATAATGAGTTCTTCCATTTAACATTTAAGTTGTCACCTTTTTGACACAATATCACACGTGTTAGATGCCACAGCATACGTGCATTGACTAGAGGTTGGTTGGCTTTGTTTTGCCTGGCAGTGATACATTTCACTTTCATCCACTGCCTTTTTGTATGAGAACGTATCCAGAAGTATATATAAAGAGTTGTGAAACATTTTGTAGATATATCAATTTAGAAAAAGTAAAAGATGCAGTTTCAATTATGACATTTAATCTGTAATAATTATTAGAATTTAAATGTAAAGTCCATCTATTGCACAGTGCATCCTTTATTGTTATTGCTTTACAGTGGCTAATGATCTTATTTTGTCACTGTTCTTGGGCCAGGATTTATGGAGTCTGCATTAAGAACCAATCTTAGTTATCCACAATTAATTTCTCCATGTCTCTGTGCTCAAATAAATAAAAAAGGTTTCCTTTCTTCTTGTACTTGTACAATGCCAGGAATTTTGACACTTGTGCCATCTGACCATCAAGAATGTGGTGTGTCACAGCCTCCCTTCTAACCATGGGGCAGTATGAAGACATGGGTGGGTTTGGCAGAGGAACAGCTGACTGGCTGCTCCTCTAAAGCTTCTGACAGTCACGCAGCTGACACCTACTGAAATGGCTGCCTCAGTGTGAATTTAGGAAACAGGGTGATAACGGGGCACAGCAAACTAACTTCCTTTCTCGTGGATGATCTGGCCTTATCATCACAGCAGTTTTGGGCTGTTGTATCGTTACTATCTGTTTGACAAGCTGAAACAAAACATGTGGAGTGATAACGTGCTTCACCGTTTCAGTCAGGGTTCAGGCCAAATCACAGCACTGAGAGAGCCCTCATCAAAGTCCTCAGCGATCTTAGGGTTAGCACTGATGCCAGCAAGGTCTTTGTTCTAGTGCTGTTGGATATCAGTGCTGCATAGTGACACAATTGATCACAATATACACAGTGTGCGCCTTGAGAACAGGGTTGGCCTCTCTGGGCGTGTTTTGAACTGATTCTACACATTATATAACAGGGGAAATCATGAGTCAAGGAAATATGAGTTACCTTTTGGTGTTACTCAGGGAAGCTGCCTTGGTCCTCTGCTTTTTGCATTATACATGCTTCCTTTAGGTGATATTATCAGAGAACATAAGCTTCATTTCCACAGCTATGCGGATTATATACAGCTGTATATTTCATTGGACCCAAATGATAACCATACCCACTGCCATTTGTCAACTGGTCTGGCTGCAATAAACCAATTACCAGTCTTCCAAAACAATCAATTAATAAACTACAATTAACATAGAACTGTGCTGCCAGACTTAACTAGAACAAGAGCATATCACCACAGTTTTAGCAAACCTGCACTAGCTCCCAGTGTCTTTTGGGATTTATTTCAAAGTTATTTTACTTGTTTACAAGACTTACATTACAGAATCTTTGTCGTTTTATAATCCTTTACAGCCTCTTAGATCCTCTGCTTTCATTTAAAAAAATTAATAAAATCTTACATAAGAAAATAGGCTGCTCAGCCTTTTTTTTTTTACTATGCCCCAAAACTATGGAACTCCCTACCCAAGGCTATAAGAGATGCAAACTCTGTGAACATTTTAAACAATTGAAAACTTCCTCATCTCATCTTTGTTTAGACACTCTTCTCTGGGTTTATCTCCAAGTTATCTGTGACATATTTTATTGTTTTGTTCTGTCATTGTTTTTTCTTGAGATACTTTATTGCCTTTCTTTGTTTTAGTGCCATCTTCGAAATACTACATTGTCCTTGGCATACCTGCTTTTGATATTTGCTGCTTCTCGCATTTGTTACCAGTTTGTTTGCTTGGTTTTTGCAGTATTTGCACTATTTTATATGCGTTTTTTCTTTTTTGTTTGTTCATTTTATCTCTCTCGCTTGTCTCCTGACTTCTATTATAAAGCACTTTAAGCTACACCGCCTGTATGAAAGGCGCTATATAAATAAAAACGTATCATTATTATTATTCAGGACACAGGGAAAGACAGGCACACTCACCAATCACAGACTGTCACACTTGTATCACCTTCTAATTATAAACCTGAGCCTGGACTCTCCAAGAATGGAAGTTTAGCCAGACCCATCTGTGGCCTAAAATTAGCCCCCACCCCCCAGAAAGGAGATCTGACCCCCTCTGTCAGTTAATACACACACACACACACACACACACACACACACACGCTCAAACCATACTGCACTTTCACAACTCACAGCTCAGCATCACACACACCTTGGAGGACCTTCCTTTCCTTCTTTCTTCCTTCCACGTGACTTATTATGGAGTTTTTTTATGTGTTTTAACTTATTCTCAGCTAATGTCTTTGGAAATACCATCAGCAAGCAGCTAGATGAGGTAAGTGTCTCGTTGCAGTAAGTCTCTAGTTTGCTGCTGTGGACAGAAACTACGTCACTCTGTTTCCACTGAGCAAATTCTGTGGACCTTTAGTGGAAGGATATTCATTTTGTTTGTCCATGAGTAAAAAATAAACTCATGTATGGCCTTTCTTACAGTAAGCTGTATTACTTTGATTTGTCTTACACACAGTAATTGTGTCATGTAAACATGGTAGTACTGTCATGGTAGGAAGCATCATTCTTTTACTTTCATGTTGAATTATGTTATGTTGAAATAAAAATCAGGACTAAAAGATATAACCCAAAATGACAACAGTATGTCAGCTGTGTGAGTGTTGGGGTGTATTATTGTCTTTCATTTGACATGTTTGCCATTGCAGATGGAAGGGCTTTGACTTTAGCCTGCAGTTACATTATGGTTCTGAGCCAAGCTGTCAACATGAGTTTGATGGACATTTCTAAGATCTTCTCCCTGCTGCAGCCTAAGGAGGAGGATGAGGACAACGAGCAGTGTCAGGCTCTGAACAACGCTGTGAGCAGCAACGACGTGACACTGCTCTCCGAGCTTCTGTCTCAGGAGAGTTACAGGAAGTCTATCAATGCTCGAAGCGGGTGGGGGGTCCCAGTAACCCCCTTGCGCACTGCTGCTGCACTGGGACACCGGAGGTGCTTGGAGTTGTTGTTGGAGCACGGCGCAGAGGTGAGATACAGGGAGAGGGTTTTAAAAGACAGCTTTCAGATGAGGATGTGTGGAGGGGGCGAGTGGAACGCTAGCTGTGCCTGCTGATGGGTGTAATGGACATAAGTATCCTACTTAATAACCCAAATTATATACTGCACTCAGCCATCCCACATTTCATTTAAAAGCGAAAAAAAGTGAAAACATTCTTCCTTTTATTTATTAGACATGAAGAAATGAGAAGTAAGATTTTCACATGCAGGGCATTTAAGCTGCACTAATCAATATTTGTATATGAACAATGGATCGAATGACGTGTGTTCTGGAGTTCTTTGCTAAGATGTTAACTAATCCAACTTGAGCGGGGAGATTATGTCACTGTTGTGCTTACAGCCAAAACAATAATGCAGCTTTAATGGCCTTGGATCACCAAATTACTATTTGTGTGTTTCCTACTGTTACAATATGCTGGCGTACTGCTGTGTTTAAATCCAGATTGACAGCCTGGACGTGAAGGCCCAGACACCTCTGTTCACAGCTGTCAGTGGGAAACATCTGGACTGCGTGGTGGCCCTGCTGAAGGCCGGAGCTGATCCCAACGGGAGCCAGTACAACAACTGCTCCCCGATGCTGACTGCTGCCCGGGAGGGCGACGTGGACGTACTCCGAGAGCTGCTGTGCTTTGGCGCCGAGGTGGACGTGAGACCCAAAGTCCCAGAGTGGGCCTCAAATGCCACATCCTGCAGGGGGCCCCTTTATATCTCAGCTGTGTATGGACACCTGGACTGCTTTAAACTGTTCCTTCTCTACGGGGCCAACCCCAACTACAACTGCACAGACGGGAAGATGCTGGCCAGGATAAAGCAGCCAAAGACAGTTCTGGAGGTGTGTCTCCGTTATGGCTGCGGGGTGGAGTACATCCAGCTTCTCATAGACTTTGGGGCAGACGTGTACCTGCCTACACTGATCATTGACAAGACAACAAAGCAGAATGAAGCTCTGGGTCTACTGCTCAAAGAGAGAGGTGAGACACTGAACATAGTTGGTTCAGTAAGCATAGAAGTGTGGAATGTTTTCAAATGTTAATGTTGACCTTTATGTGTGTGTGTCTCTGTTCCAGTCTGTCCCAAAACACTGATGTCCCAGACTCGGCTAGCAATTCGAACATACCTCCCCCTTGTCAATAAGGAGCCGGCCATTGACAGTCTGGACATTCCTCTGATCCTGAGGAACTACCTGAAGCACGACACCTCTGAACTCATATGATTCTCACATCAGCATCAGAATGGCCAGTGTTTTTTTTATTACCTCAGTGCTGTACTCTCATGACTGGATTTTAGATTTCCAGCTTTGCCATATATTCCCACATGTAAGACAAGATAACGGACACTCACACAACCAGTCTCAATGTGTAACATTGTTGGTTCCTTTAGAGGTCACTGTCCTGTCGCAGTGCTGGAAATTCTTTTTTTTATTATTATTTATAAATTTTTACAGATTGAATATTGTGACTACCCATAGGTGTATTAATCTATTCCAACGTACGTTGAAATAACTCCACACAGCTCATTGAAGTGTCCTTGTCAAACACAGACAGATGACCATGCTGAAGGGCTCCATGTTGACATTTTTTTGCCATGTCCTTGGGAAGTGTAACACCGTGGTTGACCACTAGAGAACACAGTAATACTGCTTTTGAGCTTTTTGAAATTTGAGGCTTCTCTTGGGCCGTTTCGAACACCTTAATGCCTCTTTATCCCTGTCCTTTTTTCACAGGTGACATTACACAATCGCACAGTCTCATTTCAATTATACAGACATCCGGACACAGCTGGAGGCACACACACACACACACACACACACTAACGCAGAGACTGCAGCTCACCAGGATGTCTTAGATCTTGCCTGAAAAACAGTGTTGCATCTGTGGACTTCAAAACGCTAGGAAGCGGAGTGATCAGGCTATACTTCAGCACGGCCAACTGGGAGAAGACATTTGCATAAGTCTCATTACTTATTGATCGCAGCACAGTTATTTGCAGCCTACACTTTGTGGTTGGAAGTTTGTTGAAAATGTTCTTTTGTGACTTGGGAACACCATCCTGGAAATGTTATCATCTTGTGTTTATGTGGCCGTCTGTCCTACTTTCTTCCGTGACACATCAGGGAGTGAGTGTGTCAGCTGTTGGGAATGGGACCTATGCAAACAGGAAATGATGTCACGCGACAGGAAACCGAGCACAATGCTCTCACTCGCACACATTGACGCCTGGACACGCAGTTCTGTAGAGGTTTTATTTTCAACAAAAGTACAGCTATATCAGATATGGATTTGTTTTTACAGCAAAGTACAACATATTCCCAGTGCTTCTGATTACATCAAAACAAATAATGTACATACAGTTGACATCTCCACTCTCCCATTCACAGTTTCTGGATTGAATAGGCATTATTTTTCATTTCTACAACAAATAATCAAACTCAAAGGCCAGCGAGAAAGAAAATGACAAATGTTTGCATATGGTGACAAGAGGATATGGATACGGTGAGTAAAGTTTTCTTTGATAGGCAAAATTCCAGACCTCAAACTAGATGATAATATACAATGAATAGATTCCAAAAGTGGGATGTCAGTCTTCTTTTAACCTTGATTTTGTTGAACACCACATCAATATATGGCTCATTGAAGACTCTGTTGTACCCTGACTATTGCCTAACCAACTGCGAGGAGTTCCTACTGGATATGTTGCTATGCTAAATGTGAGCGGACGCGGTTAGCGGCTCATATACACCCTGGACTAAAAGGAATGACATAAATCTGAGCAACCTCCGCTAACTTGGCCGTCTTGGTTTTATGACTGGAAAGAGAGAGAGAGAGAGAGAGAGAGAGAGAGAGAGAGAGAGAGAGAAACGTTTAACTGCACAGAAGGCTGTCCTCTTTGCTCTCAGAACAAGGTCAGAATGATAATTATATAAGAAAATAAAAGCAATACATACATCCTTTTAACAACGTGGCCAAAACGGTACTATTTAATACTGCATTCAATAAATACATGTGAGGAATCAATTTGCACTGTCAAGTCATTGTGCTTCAAAGAATAATTTCTTAAGTAGAAACAAGAGCATGGTATGAATTGCAGTGAAGTGTGTGTGTGTGTGTGTGTGTGTGTTTGTGTCTTGAGGATTATGTTTATTTTTAGCTCATCCCGAGAGGTTTCGCATTTATTCAGCTCTTCTGCTTGACTACAAATCTATACACAAACACTCATGATCAGTGCTAACTCCTATTTGGTTCACCGTTGTCATAGAAAAATGATACCCGTTTTGCCTCAGCGGTTAATGGCATTCCAAAAACATAACCAGCATTTTGGACCATGACAGTGTAGGTTGGAGTCAAATAAAATCAAAAAAATCAAAAAGATTGAAAATCATGTTAAAGTTTATACTAGAGTACCCATTATATCTGGGCAAAGAGAGCCTCAGTGCCTTTAATTTCACCTATCAACAGTTCAGTCTTTGACTCAGCACGAGGAAAGACATTTCCCTCTACTCGACAATAAATAAAAACAGAAGCTACAGTCTTTGATGTGAAGTGAGCAGGAGACAGGTGGACAGAGAAAAGAACTCCCTTCAGTGAGATGGTATGGGTTCAAAAATGAATGGTTTCCGTGCCGTGGAAAATAAATCCCATTTGAAGTCAAATGAAACTAAACAATCTGCTAAGAGTTGTCTTAAGTCTCATGCAAAATATTGGATGCCACAAGCATGCATTTACCTGGTACTGAGGTCTACCGCACGCTAGAACTGGAACAACATTCGTCTCCAACGCAAAATACCAATATCCAAATATATGATCTGTTCTTTTTACATTATTTACAGTGTGTAGCTGATAAAGGTAAAATAGATGATTGTTCTTTTGACTCATAACTCGCTGTTAATAATATACACTGAAATGTGAAACCTAACTTGACTAATGGAAATCTGTTTCCTACGATATATTCAAATGAAATCATCTTTCAGCGTGTTAAATAGATAGCAATGAAGGAATTCTATGTAGCTTCTAAACATCTGAAATCAGGATTAACGTCCTTTTTGTGCAATAAAATTACCGCTGTGATATAATATAATAAGGTGTTTCAGTCAGACAGCACAGTATCGACTCATATGGAAAAAAAAGGCCTGACCTCTAAGTTTCTGTCCAAGTGGATCTCATGCACTGGGGAACGAGGAATTCCCAGTGTGTGAGAGAAAGAGAGAGAGAGAGAGAAAGAGAGAGAGATGCAAGTCCCACACTGAAAGGGAAAATACATGACTAATTCAAATCTGCCTGTGAAACTGAATAGATAATCACTAGTGGAATGCTGGAAGGCACTGTTAGATAGCATCTCTCTTCTCCGCAGCAGAACGGGCCAGCAAGTGCGCATGATTATATGTCTCTGTGTGTGTGTGTGTGTGTGTGTGTGTGTGTGTGTTTGCCTGCATGCTTGTGTCTGTATGTCGGTTCTTGTGGTGGCGGGGAGTAGGGGAGTGGGGGTGGGGGTGGGGGCGTAGCACGGGACCTGAGGTTATCATGGCCTGGGAACCATATCTTTTTGCTGTGCCAGACCGGGGGAATTATCTTCCGAATCAATCTCACTGGGAGCCGTCTCTACAGACACCAGCAGCCGACTCACCCATTTCTCTACGTTCTTTACTGGAACAAAACATAAATTACACGACATAAAAAAGCAATTCTAAAGTAGTTTTTTCCCCAATAGGTTATAAGGCCTATAAGAAGGCAAACAAATGACATAGAACGATATATAACTCTTTCATATCACGTTGTAGTGAATAGTGAAGATATATGATGATATATCACATTGCACAAGTTGTCATACTGTATATGTACGGTCCGTCAGGTGATATAAATTCAACACAAAACGTTCTATATCTGAGGTCAAAATATGATCACAAATCAAAGACAGATGTGTCACTTACATTCCAGCTGTAGAAAAGAACACACCGTGGTACTTTCTCCCCAGCACGTCCTCTCTCGTCTAACACCCCCGTTGAAGTGGCGCGGGATCTCGCTAACAGCAGCTTCGGGGGACATTGTTGATTAAACAAATCAATCCGCTCAGACCTAAATCACTTCAATAGGGCCCGAGCTAACTGCTGGAACATGGATCCGATCTGGAAAAACAACGTGACGGGGAGGAGTGCCAAGATTTGAAGCTGCAGTCTTTAGAGATGCACGAAGCTGTCAGAGGACACCTGCATGCTACAGATTAAATTCACCTTTCCACCTCCCTCTGGTACTGGCTCACACTTCTGCACTCTACACTGACTCACAACCACCTCATATTGTTGTCCTGTTCATTTATAATGTCTGCCATTTTGTTGACCCCCCCCCGTGTGTTGATCAGGGTTCTTTCTACTTTCTCACGCTGCTGCATCGCTCGTACTCCAACGAGGAAAAAAAGTCTTACGCAGACAGAATATGTGCTGTGCTTTTTACAATGTGAGCAGAAAATAAATCTTTTTTTACTTTTTATTTTTTTTACAGCTGACGTGAAAAAACAATATTATTTTAGACCTTGGCCAACGCATCAACTTCACTTTAAGCTTTCAGTGGGATTTCCGGAGGTAGGGCGTGCTCTTTCCGAACACCCAGTGAGCTGCCGGCACAGTGCTACAGGGGTGGTCTCTGGGGAGAGTGGGGAGGGGCTCTGGCACAAGGCAGGTGGACCGCAGCCTGCCTATCTCCTGCTCCCAGCTGTTTCATCTGAGCGGCAAGCTCTCCGTCAAACGCAACCCACAGCCACCCCCCCGACTGATGTGACCGGTTATGAATACCCTGTCAAAAGTGGTTGGTGAAAGGATGTAAATATTCTATTGATGTTCCGACTATTGATTTGCTCCCTGACCCATCGTGTCACGGCCAATGGCAGGCCTCCAGAAGAATGAAGCTCGTCCCTCTGAGAGCCGCTGACTCACAGAGGCCCGAGCAGGTGGGTAGAGAGATAGAGAGGACGAGGAGAGGGATGCAGAGAGTGAGGGAAACACTGTGAACGTCAGACTTGGTGGAGAGAGAGAGGGGGGGGCTACTGTATGCAAACAGCATGAGAGAGGAATGTGGAGGAGCGCTGAGAGTGAGGAGGCGATCCAGACGTCAGCGGAGCAGAGACGGCCTGACTGGTCTGTGATCAGTGGATGTAACTCAGAGATGATGCCATCAGTGGAGCTTCGCAGGTCCTTTAGATGCCACAGCCAGTTGCTGAGGCCTGTCAGTAATTCAATCTCACATTCAGAAGAATGCAACAAGCAATCTCATATAGCAGCACAGCAAGATCTCAGCTTCTGGACAAAATCATACTACTGGGAATGCCGCGGCTCGCCCTCGTGTTTCTTTCCAGATGACGGATTAAAAAATAAAATAAAAATAATAATATAACAATCTCAATAACTCCAGGACATTCAGGTGGTGTGAATATGCAGAATCCGAGGGAAAGAGTTTATGACAGTTGACGGCTGGAGAAGCATGATAACTTAGAACGTTACTAACATATATGAATTGTAAAGTTTTCTTTTTTCTCAATTTCTCAAGTCTTCAGTCCTCTTGCTGCTTCCAACCACACGCTATATTAACATTGGTCCTTAACGTCGAAGTCTCTTGTGTGTGCGTGTGTGTTTTTTGTATTTTTCTTCGTCATGGGACATGATCATCCAGTGTTTAGTGCTTCTAAGAAAAATAGCTGGTCCTTCAGAAGAGTCTGTGCATCTCTATTTCTTAAATGGAGCTAATCTACTAAAATTCTGCCAGAAAGGAGCCTGGCCTCTTTTGGATTGACTGAATTCAAAAACCTCTCCTTGTGCCATGTCCTCCGTAACCTCATACTGCCCCGCACTGAGGGGGTCCTGGGGGGGCGGGTATGAGGGGGGCGTGCACCTGTTTACACCTAGGAAGGCAGGTGCAAAAAAAGAGCAAGAGGGGGGGGGGGGGTGTAAGGGGAGGGGGCGGGGGGGCGACAAGGAGGCAGTGCAGGGCACAAAGCAGAAGAGAAAAAGAAGGGAGGTGGATAGCAAACAGGAAACATTGTCAGTATTGTGCCTGGAACAGACGCTACAACACAACATCAAGTCATGCGTCCAAAGACAACAGGCACATAGACGTACAAAATGAGCCTTCGGTGTTAACATTCCTGCATATTAAACCTGAGATATGACACGGTATGATCGTATGATGACGGCTGAATTGGGACAAATGTGGAATTCAGCTCTAGCAATGACACAAGGGAGACTAAAGATGCTATTCAATCAAAGTCTGTAGCAGGCAAACAAGAGAACCATCAGATCACATCTGATACAAGGATGAAACCAGGCATTTGGAACAAGGAACATTGTTCTTCCGTGTTTGTTGACAGCGCATTTGTTTGAATAGCACCCTCGACACTTGAGAACACAAGAGTGGCAAAAATAGAGCCAACAGAAAGCTGTTAATATGCATTTAACTACAGCCTACAACGTCATTTAGCTACAGTCTACAAGCATCACAACTATGCTAGTGCAATTGAAAAATTAGATACAATCAATATTTGGAGATGAAATATTCAAAAGTTGCCATGGCATCTTAGTAAAAATGAAAATATGAGAACAGAGTCTTTTGTTACAGGTATTTTACGGCCAAACGCTGTTTTAGCAGTTAGAAGGGTTTGATCTGTTTGTGTTAGTGAAACCTGTTTATCTTGGATAGACAAGATAATGCTTGTAAACAGATTGGACTGTGACTGCATGCTCCAATGCCAGCGTTAATCACAACACCTCCCAATGCTGCTTAGCAGTTGCCATGGCATCTTATTGTGCTAGCTCTAAGGAGAACTCTAATGCATATACCTTTATCATTTTCAAACCATGTCCATACAACATGGCCCTCTTTCTCAAGATGAAATCTATAAATGAATCTGAAATTCAAAAGAGTACTTCACCTTGTGCCAGCCATGTACACATACAGCACTTAGAAACACACAACATTTACTTCTGACAGACATCTACAGGGATCCTAATGTCAGAGAGAACATTCCAGCAGTGGTCATTGGTTAATCAATACCTTAATGGATGGTCATGCTTATTGTGAAACTGGCAATAGCAAGAACATCAGTAATGGTAAATGTACAAACATCTAGTCTCGCACTAAATTGGCTAAATCTTAAAGGACGACCCCAGCAGTTTGGACATGTGGGTCCTCTGTCTGATGGTTTGTCAGGAAGAAGCACCTTGAATAACTTGTTTGAAGTGTCCTGTTACTGAAATAGATGGCAGCTGTTGGAGTTAGCAGTATTTTGACATAAACAGAACTCGTTAAAAGACAAAATAACACGATCGCCCCGGAGTTTCTGCGATTTAAAGTCAAGGCTCCTTGTTCCACAATTTAAGAACATCTCCGGTATTTTTGAACTTGGGCCCTATTTTTTCTTTTCACATTTTGTGGTCGAAATGACAAAATTACCATTTTGTTAAAAAGTAAGATCATTTTTGTTAAACCAGAAACACAAAGTCAAGGAAAGGTCTTGCTCTGAAATCTCACAAAATGTTGAGTTGTTGCAGAAGAAGAAAGGATCTTACTCTGTAACAAAACGGTCTGTTTCTGTAAAGATCATTTCCCATAATGTTGTCTGACACTTAGAACAACAGTCAGTGGCCAAAAACAAGCACTTTTAGTGGACATACTTCTCACAGGCACAATTGTCCCAAAGGATTATGTTGCAGCCATTGCAGCCCGTTCACTTATGCAAGCTACTGGACCACTTCCAAAACTTTTGTTAAGTATTAGTCATTTCACCCCCAAAATGTGTAAAAATAGAGCCCAGGTTTAACAATATGGGAGTTTCCCTTTAAATACTCTAACAAAACAAAATATATCTATACTAAAAACTACACCTGTACACATCTGAAGCAGGTATCAACCAAAAAAGGTGGTTTTTGTTTAGGGTACACTTTGACAATCTGGATGTCAATGGCAGTGATAAGCGCCAACAACCACCCTAACTCAGTAACAGAAAAAATGCAAACAGTTGTCTGAGGTATCACATTTTTCCAAAACAAGCCTAACACAGGACCCACATATCATCAACACCAGGATCGCCCTTTAAACTCAATAAGTCATGCAAACAGCCCTCTGTCTTTTCATTGATGCTTAACAGCTGCTTCACAACTCATATCAAGTCGTCCTCGCGTACGGGCTGACAGACATTTAACTCAGACGCAAAATACCGCAGGTAATATAGTGAGAAGACATGAATCCACTTGACATTTCTAACTTACTTAGTACACAGAAAGTCTAGGTCTATTCATAAACAAATAGGCGTGTTTAAAAAAAGTTGTAGAAAGTAAAAAGATTTAAAAAAAGGGAAAAAAAGAGAGCAGGTTAAGGGAAGAGTAAACAGCGATGAGAAGACAGAGCACACCAGCGAGGAAAAGAAAAGGGAAATCACCTGATATCTTCTTGTTGCCTCACCTTTCTGTTTGGTCACCTTTCTCACTGTCATGGCCGCCTGTCGCTTCTGGTACTCAGAGATCTCGAAACCTAAACCGCAAACACATTGTATGGTTTACAAATGTTCCACACACGGGCTGTAATGCACGTAAAAAAAGATGCAATAAGACACAAGAAGTTGCCTTCTACCGAACAGCTATCGGTGCCTTCAAATGGGGTCGCGATTTCTGTGTTTATGAGAAGAGTCCCTAAGAACGCCCTCTCATTCACAACCTCTAAAAGCTCAGAGTTCCCGAGTTGTGACGCATTTGCTGACTTTTTCAGAAATGGTGGAGGCCATGGAAGTTCATTTATTGGTGGATATAAAGATAATATATTATAACATTAGTTGTATACAGTTGTGTGTATTTTTCTTCATAGAAATATTTTGATATTCCCTTAAGCAGCCTTATCTTTTCATTATTGCTTTGCCTTTTCTGCATTACGTTAGTAATGTCACAAGAACAATGAGGAGTCTTTTGGCGACCATGTTGCCACTGACTAGCAGCGGTGTTCCCACGACCAATGCCAAGCATATCGTTCCATTTGAAGGCACTCTATGAAGCGTTGTTTAGGTTTAACTTTTCACAATAAAGTCACGATAAAGTGCAACACCTACTTTAATAATAATAATTCAGTGTGTCCTAAGATGTACATGTAGCACATTTGACAACATTTTGAGCATGACCCAGCCAGTCAGAGCTAATGCCTGATTCTGTGGCTTCAATGTTACGTGCATTACACACGGAAATCATGTTTTGTGCTAAAATAAGCCACATTTGAGTGTGCTGCAGCAAATACAACATGTTACTGAAGCTCCGTTGCTCAATTGTGAATGAAATTAATATTTTCCAAACAGAGAAGGGCAGAGCGGTGTGTGACTAACCGATTTTCTCGTCCTCCTGCACCATCTTCCTCTCCTCGTGGAAGGCCCTGAGCCAGCGGATCTTCTCCTCTGGCTTCTTGGCCAGAAAGATGTGGATCTCCTCGCTGTCTTTGTTGCACAATTTGAAGGCATTCTTCACACTGACGTTGAAGTCATCGTCACGCCCATCGATGGCATCCCGCACCTCGTAGCGGTCCATGTCGATGCGGCCCTTATAGTACAGGATGTCCCGGCGTATCAGGTCCTGGGGACGAGGAGTGGAGGATGTCTGTTAATGTGTATATGTGTGTGTGCGCTGAACCTTAGAGGTGTCGAGAAGCATCCTCCCCTTGGTATCCTGTGAGTCTGTCTTATGCAACCCTTTCCATCTGCTGCCCAAACATGCAAACACCTTCCACACACATTGCAGAATGCTGGCTTTCTCAGCAAATCTGCTTGACACTTATATTACAAAATGTAAAAAGTACTATTTTAACAATGGGATGTACACTTACTAGTTTACAAGGTACACCAGTACATCTAGTGCACAACCACTCAACAATGCTGCAATATGTCCCATCTTTGTGAAGCTTACAATGGTCAATTTTTGATGACAGTTTGTGTCACACATGTGTTTACTCACAAGAACCAGGAAAATAGAAAATAGCTTCTCCGCACTGGTTTCCTGTAAAATCCTTCTCCTCACAGTCAAAGCGCTTAATGGTCAGGCACCATCATATCTCAAAGAGCTCATAGCACTTTCTTACCCTACTAGACTACTTCCAGTTTGTGTGTGGAAGGCAGACACCCTTCTCACATTCAAGAGTAGGCTTAAGACTTTCCTCTTTGATAAAGCTTATAGAAGGGCTGACTCAGGTGAACCCTGAGCCAGCCCTTAGTTTTGCTGCTATAGGCCTAGACTGCCAGGAGACTTCCTAGGATGCAGTTTTTCCTTGCCATTGTCGCCTAGTGCTAGGAACGTTGGGTCTTTGAATGTGTGGGAGTTGGTCTCAACCTGCTTCATGCAAAAGAGTGCCCTGAGATAACTTTGTTATGATATGGCACTATATGAATAAGAATTAAATTGAATTGAATTGCTCGATATAAGCCTACATAGTAAAAATAAATATATACAGAGCAGCAGAAAATATTCTGTGGTGATTAAATATGTATCTGAAAAATTGAAATAAAATGTGTAACCTGCTTTTTACAAGCTACTTGATCCAAAAACTATTAAGTCTACACACACTAAGAATAAAGATATTTACTCATGCTACACTATTTCTGGGTAATGAAGTCCTCCATACTGTCAGCAATTTACACACTTATCACCAATTATCACTTTGACTCACCTAATGTGCAAAGTTTCTGCTTTAGATGAAGTTTCAGCCATAGAAACACCATCACAGAGAACACACATACTCGCGCACACAAACACACACTCACAAACACACAGAGGAAATGGCTGGTCCTCTGGTCTCTATTGCAAAGCGGTTTCAGCTTTTATATCTCTTCCCATTAAGCACATTCAATTATTCATGACTCACTAACTGACCACGATCCCTCTCTCTCTTTCCCTTTGTCTCTGTCAGGGCCTCTTTATCTTTGTCTCTGGATGTGCAGGCTCTCTTGTTGTAGAAAAAAGTCCAGTGTTTGGGTCAGATATGAGTCTGGACCTCTTCTCCAACACTTAGTCTCCTGCGTAGCAACTCTGCTGCAGAAGTCTCAAACTGGTTCAAAAAGGACACTTGATACGAACAGACGTCTGATGCAAAGAGTTTATTCTTTCAAGGAATAAACCCGAGTTAGCCCCGGGGCTGAACAAAAAAATAATACATGTGCAGGCCATTTTATAATACAAATAACCCAACCCATTCTGAGGAAATCAGGGATGGGCTTTACATTATCCAATCATCATCCTATAGATACTGGTGT
>JAVQJL010090341.1:0-22617 GCA_036024295.1 Nannoperca obscura | reverse complement strand
GGAGCATTCATCTGACTACACCTACGCCCACTCATTCTTTTACTTTAAGTGTGTATCTTTTCTTTCTTATATTGAATTTATATATATTTATATATATATATATATATATATATTAACTTGAAAAATATTATAGAATCACAGAGGAAACTGTGGAAAGAATTGTGACAAAAATAAAGAAACTGGGGTTTTGTGTGTAGTCTCTACCTTCTTCTATGTTGCTACCGGAGCATATGGGATGGACGTTCCATAGGGTTTGCATGAAAGAAGCATCCACTTGGATGTTGCCATTGGAGATGGATAAGTGCTGCAGGAAAGAAGGAAAGATTACAAGCAGCATTTACTTTTCAGGCAGAGTTATGCTAAGGTTTGAAATTCTCTGTAATCACTGATCCAGACGAAATCTCCAGTTTATCATTGAGTGTTGAGGCAACCATAAAACTGACTGACAGATGCCTTGAGAGTTTGGGGATTTTTACCATATGGGGGGCTGTAATGCTGTGCATTTGTGTGTGTGTGTGTGTGTTTTCGTATGGTTGCAGTTTCTGTTTGGCAACTGTGTCCTGAGCATCCTCCCTGTCCAGAGTCCCTCTGCAGCCTAAGGTGCTGTCCCCACATACCACTGTGTGGGTGACGGCGTGGACAGTCTACCAGATTGACATTGGTGACTGTAAGGCGATAGTGGTCATCTGGCCGTGCCCCTGCTGCCATGGGGGTTTAAGCACCGCCTGGCTGCTGTCAACCACTTCATGGATCAAAGGGGACATGTTTCCTGTGCTAAACTTAGGGGGCAGGAAGGTCTAATAATAAAAGATGTGAATTGCTGAAAAGGTCAATTCAGAAGTGCAACAGGAACACAATCATTATTAATGGCAGTTAATGTGACCAAGATGCTAACAAGGAGAGGCTCATTTGAAGTGGCACTGGCAGCAATCGTACTCCACCAAAGCAGACAATTACAGTGCAGATTAAATTTTGCTTAATGTAATTGTTAGTACACTTGCAGTCATCCAGAAGGAAAAAGTTGTTGCTTTTAAAATTAAGCCTCCTGCAGGAGAGAGGTCATGGGGAGAGTGCAGTATGTGGTAACCGGATTGGGATAATCTGAAATTTTGTCACATCAGGGGAAGCAGAGTTGATGTTCTCTACATTATGCACACACACACAGACACATACACACACACACACACACACACATATATATATATATATATATATATATATATATACACACACACACACACACACACACACACTAGCTACAGCTTCAAGGATCAAATGGCTAACAATAAACTTACAAGGTATCGCTCTGAGGACAAGCTGACGAGGATGAGGTCATCACCAATCCGCACTTTCTCTCCTTCGGATCTCTGTTTGGAGGCAGGGTGGATCGTCCACCAACAGGCCTCACCTACAGAGATACACACACATACACATATACATGCTGTCTCCATATTTTAATTTAAATAAACTGACATAGTTAACCAGTTCAAGAGCGCCACATTGCCACTGCCCAAATGTCATCTGTAATTACTATGCTATAAGGCGAGAGTAGGCAGAAATGAGAACTTGGATGCACCACGGCAATAATCTTTCTGCTCATCTGCTGCATGGTATGAAATAAATAATAATGTAAAGAAGAAGTGGGTCCAGGTATCAGGATACCACAACAAGACTATCAAATGTGCAGCAGAGATGTAATCAGCCCTGACAGAAGAACCACAATGTATATCTGCAGTGCTCAACAGGGAATATCAACTCAAATGCTGAAAACGCACACACACACTCATGAACAAATAAGGTGGAGAGAGAGAGCAATAAACACAGGGAGCTTGGGGACAGCAGAGTGAGAGATAGATAGACGGAGTGAAAGAACCAGAGACAGAGGAACAAAAAAAGAGGCAGACAAAGCCAACGAGAATGAAAGAGGTGGATGAAAGCAAAAAGTGCCAAAGGTTTCCTTTTACCTGTTGAATCCTCCTGCAGGCCGACATCAAAGGACAGCTTATCAGTCTGTGACCTTGATGTCTTCAAACAGGCCAGGTACTGTGGTCAACAGACACAGGACAGAACTGTAACTCTGCAGAAGACCGTTCCCTCGTGCTGCTGTGCATGTGACTCTTGTATGCTTGCTAATGAGGTTTACATCTACTGTGATAATCCAGTTTGAATAGGGTTTTTTAATGATGGTGACATCGATGGCGAGCGCGTGCAATCTCTTACCATAGAGCTAAAGGAATGCCGAAGAAGGATGGCGTGTCCGTACAGAAGAGTCTTGTGTCCGCCGCTCTGTGCTGCCTGCAGAAAATGTACGTGCACAAAAACACACACACAAATGCGTAGTTACATGTCAGCTCAAGCTCCTGACAGAACAGCCCCAGTGGTCTCCCTTCAACTGCTTCAATCTACACCCGACCTCTGGCACTGCATGTTGACCTCAGCGAGGACCTTCTCGCCAACAATGATGATTTCAAGCTTGGGGCACACATCTCCTGGGGAGGGTTTGCCACCCCATCTCACCAATGAAGACATGCAATCTGACTTGCCACAGGAGATGGTGTTTCTGGCTCCTATATCCATGAGCGAACAGGATACGGGGTCATCTTTCCAGCACTCCAACTACAGGAATGTGGGAAGGATGCACAACTACCGTCAGTGTTGCAATGCAATGTTAACATTAGAAGGGAATGACTCCACCGCTTATGGGGTTGGGTTAAGATGCAGGAGGGAATCAAAATGATATCTCTACTGGTAGAGATGCACGGGGGATAAAGAAGAATCTCTCTTGGTTTTCTTCAGCAAAGCAACTCCCATGTTACTCACCTTCCTTATGAGCCTCTAGGAAGCATTAAGGTAAGAAAGAGTGTCATTATTAAGAAATAAACTATTTTTCTCCTGAGCCTTTTGCCTGCCTCTGTCTTATTTTAATCCTTAGTACAGGTTTTTGACAGGGATTAAGAAATATAAGACTCCCATTCTTTGGTATTTTACAAAGCATTGCCACTGGCACAAGATCAGTTCAACAGCCAAGTTTAACCATAAAATTGTCACATTTAAGTGAAACTACAACCACTGCAGGACACTAATGACACATACTTGAGACTTAAAATCTACCAAAGCTAAGTAGATTAGTTTTTAAAGTAGTCTTTTTTTATCTGAGAGATACATAATTTAAGGCAGTGCTATTGTCCCAGTAGTCAATCCCCCTGGATAGACCACTGGCCTGTGATTTGATGCAGTTGTGTCGTGCAGACTGCAGCGCTGGCTTCCAGGCTTCTTCTTTGTTTCTGGTTACTGCTATATGCTGGCTGAGGTACTGAGCTTAATGCGACGAGGCACATCCAGCTGCAATCACCACAACCAATAAACCCAAGTGTTCTGCTCACTTCCTTATCCCACGGATTTATACAGATGGAGTACGGTGAGGGAGATTGTGGCTTATATCAGTGAGAAAAATAATCTCCTACATGTGGAGACACATTGCAGCAGAAATTCAATACACAAGCAACTGAGATGAGTAAAATATTACTCTCAGGTCAATTACCCATAAAGGAAGAGACTATTGGATCAAAGAGGTATAAGAAGAACACAATGTAACATCAAACAAAAAAAATAAAGAGGTTCAGTGATAGCAGAGGAAAAGAAACACAAGCCAGATGTTGTCACAGGAGCTCTTTTTCTTTGACTGACCAATCTCATCATTTGCACTTTTCACCAGCGGCTCCCAAATCAAACAGGTCAGCGCCTTTTGGATGAGCGACGGCAAATTCACACACAGTGATTGCTGGCAGATACTGAGCTAAATGGGGGTTGGCATTTACACTAGCTGCAAGTGTGTTGTCTTTGCAGGTCCCCTTTGTGTCTCAGTGCCTTCCGGCTAAAACTGCCCGCACTACCGATTTGCTCCAGCCAACGTCTATTGATAAGCCCATCTGTTCAAACACATATTGATTTCAGAGCCCCAGCCGAGACATATTCAACCTCCATTTCCCCTTTAATGGTGCTTCCTCCAGTGGCATTTCAGTGCAGGCGATGAATGATGAATAGGAAGACAATATCGAAAACAAATAAATGAGTAGAGAGAAAACACTGAAGTAACACAGTGAAAATGGACAATCCAAGCCATTTTAAAGTCTCTGGGGTATTTGCTATGAAGGCACAAAAGTTGTGGAAGGTTAAGGATGAGATTTTTTAAGATGAATAAATCTTCCAACTAGTCTAATAGAACGTATAGAACCCTACAACATTTATTCATCTCTTTTTGCAGTCAAAAATATTTTTCATTTATAGGTCTCGGAGAACATAAACAATTTTCTCTCAACACCTAGAGGGCATGTCTGGCAGGCTGAGCCCCGGCCACGGTATAAGACACAAAACAAACAAACTTGTATTGTAGGTAGCAAGCCATGAGCAGACAGTATGTTGTTAGCGGTGGTACTGAACACCAACATGTAAATGGACCAGCTAATTAGCTGATGTTACAAACTGATGTTAGCAGTGTGCATTCCCCTGGTTAATGTTTGTTTGGTGGTTCATTCAACAAGCTAAAGTGCAGGACAAGATGTGCATTCATGTTGGTAAGTTAGATAAGAAGTAGAGTTTAGCAGGAAAGCTAACAGTATTACGACAAATGAATGCAAAACTAGTGGGGACCATCATGAAACCAAAAAAATATTAAATATAAATTGTTTATCATCTTCCAGGGACACCACTCTGTTGCCCTTTTGCTTTCAGAAATGTATGAAGGACAATACAGGACATGTGATTTACAGAGCAGACACGTATACTGTATCAGACAAAAAATTGCAATTTAATTTCAGTTGGTTTGTTGCTTTGTTATGTTAAGGCCTTAAAAAGGTACTGATGCAAGAGGGATGAGGCTGGAACAGCAGTTAAATATGTCCATTTAAGCTTCAATTTAGCGTTTAATATTTTGAGCACCATTTTTCTCTGCTGCGGCTCATAATTCCCAGCCAACTAGCTCTTACTCTCCCTGCAGGGGCAGTGGAACCAATGATTTTGACTTCTGCCCTCCTGCTGCACAGACAGTCCACTGTGGCCACAAAGCTCCAGCCCTGAAACATCTATTTATCTCAGAAGTCAATTCAATGAATATGAGCCGTAACAACAGAGGATTTATGGAAATTCACAACATCATTAGCCATATGGCATTAAAGCTTGAACTGGCTAAAGCTGACTCAAAGTCAGATGATAGATTTTTTTAACAAAATCAGTTCACTCATAATCACTTTCTGTCTTGTTGCAGAAATCTTGGTCTTGGTCTGCATCATCTCATAGCATACAGCCTAAACTGAGTAGTAGTAGAAGATACTGTGACAAATGAGAGATAATACTGCGTGGTGAGGTTTGCACAAAACAAATGATACTGCAATGAATATCAATCTGAATGCCTTGAGGACAAGACTCATGTTAATCTGACGCTAATCCAGCATTGGTGCCACTCAAGTTCTCCAGCGGTAGAAACTGAGTTGTGTGAGAGCTGATGGTTGCGGCGAACCTTATTTGGGAATCTATACGAAACTCTAATTTTCTCTGTCAGCTAGGTAGTAGCTCAGACACAATCTTTTCATCCAGTGTACACAAATATTCCATACGATCATCAGTTATTTCAAAGCATGGGCTCTGGTTTTTATATATATGATGTCATACACCACCATTTCTAACGGTTTCTAATGTAAAGACACGTTTTCTGTGGTGAATTGTTATAGTGGACAAGCTATATTGTAGGATGCCAATAGGGGAAGAATAAAAGAATACATTGCATACCGTGACTAATCTACTACATCATGCATTGGGGACGAGAGGGGAATGGTATGAGTGGTGAACATACCCATCGATCCGGGCCGCGTGTCTATCATGCGGAAGATTATACACAGAAAATAGAAGATAAAGATGGGAGAATTACACATTTGTCACAGCAATGAGAAAGAGAAGCAAACACACTTGCAAAAAGACAACTAAAACAACATCAGGAGCAGAGATTACAGTGATGAATGAGTTTTGATTACAAATTCAGCCATGTTGTATTGATTACATGTGCACATTTCCTCCACCAGATACCTCTTTACTTTTATTATATTAGAGGTGCAAGCTCTCTGTATATATGTAGCTAAACGATGCTGTTTTCCTTCAAAGCTTGATGTTAATCAAATGGGCAAAAGTGCATGCAGCACTTGAGGAAAAGCTGCAGGAATGCCAGGACATCCTTATTAATATTCATGGGGCCCGGACTACTGTAATGGGCCTATTTTGCCCATTAATATCTTTATAGTGACTGACCAAGTTAAGAGTATTCAACTTAGCTGACTGTGTTCATTACAATAAACTGCTTTGCAACTTCTAAACAGAGCGAGACATACAGTACATGACTCATGAGGGATGGCTTATGAAGAATGGATTGTGTTTCCTATCCGTGTGTGCGTTAGCATGTGTGTGTTTACCATCACTCACCCCTTCACTGTTCTGTCCGCTCTTAGCCAGCATCTCCTGTAGGGCCCGCACTGACAGAGACTGTTCCAGCACAAAGGTGCAGATGCACAGGTCAGGAGGAACATACTGCAACATCAGAGAAGTGGGTTAAAAAGGAACACAAAGTTGTCACTCACAGTGTTCACAAAAGTTATCATTGTTTTACAACCTATAAAAATGCAACTTTCTTCTCAGCCTAAAAAGTTTAGGCTACAGAGGAAAAGAGTATTTCAGAAAACATGGAGTTAATTCCAGGTGTACGTTTTTACACCAACTCCACTCTCTCTAACCATTAAGATGAAAGAAAAAGGTATTAAGGTCCAAGATGTGTGCAATTTATTCACCTCTGGCTAATGAAATCTGTGTAACTGCTGCCCTATGAGTCCACTGCAGCTTTAAACCTACATTAACTGATTTTGATGCTTTCTGGCAGGCAGCAGAAACAAGCTGCAAACCCAACACTGACATATTATCACCTTTTAAGTTGATATTGCAATATTGATAGCTAACACTTGCTTATATACACACCCATGCAGAGTAACATTAGCATTCATTTGAAGTCATGTTTGTGTCCACCTGGCAAATGTAAGTCCAATATTTACTTTCATTAAGCTCTGTTTTTGGTCTCCACCAGCTCCTGAGAGAAATATGTGTCTCTTAAACTGCTAAATAATCCACTGAGTTCACAAGGTAGTCGCTATATTTGTCAGTCTGCTGTTTGGAGCAAGGCAGGTAGTGTATGCTGGGTTTATCAGAGCTGAAAACAGCTGCTTGTTCCCTCTGGAAACAATGCAGATGAGAATGGCGAGACTAAACCACAACAATAAAGTTGCATGCAAGAAAGCCAAAACAATTAGCTAAAAGATGATAAAATGCTCCTTGGAGCTGAGGGAAACAAAAAATTTGGTGATAGTTCTCTGTGGGTTCATCACTACAAGTGACCTCTTTTGATCTACTGTTAATTTAAAAAATATTGATTATAGCCACTTCAAACGGATCTCACTGCTATAGCTGTTGAATTGGTATGTAATATGTAATGCTACTGTAACGTTACTTTCGTCTTAGTCATCTCTTCTGTAAAAAATGGTGAATGACTTCCATAACCAAAGCACCATGAAATGATTACAGCCACCTGTCCTGACTCCCATCAATACTGGTGATTTGATTTAGGATGTAAAGAAATTGTTGCTACATAAGCAAAACGCCCACATATAGCCAGAAATATGAGAGCTGCTCCCTGAGTCTACAGTGATATTCTGATTAGATGCCCACTCATAAAATCTGTGCTGACTGCTGCATTTTACTGCACTTGAACCAAGTGGTCTTAATCAAGTGGGCGATATTCATTAAAAGGTACTTTAAAAACAGATTAAGTGCTCTCAGGTCAGTCTGCGTTCAGATAAGCCAGGTCTTGGACAGATCGCAATTAGACAAATGAAGCAGATGCCAAATCCAGGGCAGCACTGGATAGGAGAGGATAGGGGCAATTCACTGACAGAATCAGGGAAGCAGGGATGGAGATATTGTGGAGGATGGCTATAAGATAAATGATACCAACCTAAACACCCTCCTTGGCCTCCTTACTGAGTGTCTCAACTCCTCTCAAACTGGTTCACTCACACAGGTAAACTCAACCTCATTTGAAACTTCACACAACCCACTTTTAAGTCAAGATCACCAAGACTAAAATGACCACTGCTGTCTGTGTACAGCCACAGCAATCTGATAATTAAAATCTAAGTCATGTTGAAGTATAGATGCTCCAGGCGGGACTGTGGATGTGACTCTGTGAAAACAAATGCAGATGACTTGATTTATTGCAACACATGTCAGTGTGTTGGATCCAACAATAGTGTTCCCAGATAGGCTCATCAGCCGCCTGCAGACTACAGGCCCCCTCCACAATGGATTTATTTACAAATCAACTTGAATGGTTTGTTTAATTTTGAGAGATGGTATGATATTATTTTCACCCTAAATATCTCATTTATGTTACTGTTGTCCAGACATGCAGAGAAACATCGACACTCCCATGAATACACTTGAAGGCATAATTTGACATTTTGGGGAATAAAAATATATGCTTTCATGCTGAGTTTGATGGGAAGTTACTCAATCCCACTTTCATATCTGTCCCTTAAAGAGGTTAAAATCATTATTTTTATATTAACAGTGGACCACATAACTACTTGTATGTTATAGGTATTGCTCTAAGTGATGAACCCACAGAGAGTTATCAACTGACTCTGTAGTTTTCCTCAGCTCTACGGAGCTTTACAAGCAATTTTTGTTTAGATTTTCTGGCCGGCCACTTTACTGCTTTAGTTCAGTCTCCCCACTCTCATACCATTGTTTTTGGCCACGACAGGCAGCTGTTTCAGCAAAAAAGCTCTCAAAGCTGCACTGTGCCGGCACAGCAGACAAACACAGTCACAAAAGAGCATTTAGTGGCTAAAAAGCCACATATTTCTCTCAATGAGTTGGTGAACACCAAAACATAGCTAGTAGGAGAGTGAATATTGGACCTATATTCTCCACATTGGACTATACGACTCCAACTAAAAGCTAATGAGCCTCTTTATTTGCTGGCTGTGTAAATATTTAGCAAACATGTTAGCAAATAAGGTGATAATATGCTCTCCGCTCTCAGAATGTTGGGCTCCTATGTGTCCCCCAAAAAGAAATCAGCTGGCTTCACGGTCTTTTCCTAGCATGCCCCTTTTCTCTGGAATAATCTTCCTGCTGACATAAGACAGTCTGACTCTGCTGAGGCCCCCAAAAGCTGAAAACACATATTTTTGCTTTAACTTTTAAGTAGTACTTATCCTTCCACACTTCAGGCCTCGTACCTGTTACCAATTTACTTCCAGTGGGTCGGTCTCAGTCTCAACGAGAATTGAACTAACAGACTGCAAACTTTTTGATATCGTCTGCACTTCTCTAACCCTCTGTGTTTTTTCCTTCTGTGCCCTAAAGCTGCCATGTCGTGCATGCCTGCCTCCCTCTCTCCCTCCCCTTCTCTCCCCCTCTCTCTCCCCAAGCTCTTCTTCTTCTCCTCTCTCCTCTCGGGCTTCTTTGTGCTAGACTATCAGCCATCCTGGGACCTCTCTCTCCGGGGTGTCGGTGCCTCATCCAGTCTTTGATCTGGGTCTTCGTCGCACAGGAGATTCAGCCTTTCCCCCTCTCTCCTAGTTTGCATGTTATCACGTCTCTCTCTCCCCCTCTGTGTTTGCTTGTTTCTCCTCTCTGTGTGAATGCTATTGCTCTGTGGTGGAGAGGAAGTGGTGTGGCTCAGATCCTACTTTGTGAGCGACACCTGAAGCTGCTCAGTTGTCCTCCTGGGTCATTTATGTTTTACAATCTACATTTTGTCATCACAGTTGTATATACTATGACTTTCTGTGAATCCATTTTGTTCACATAACATCCCTCCTATGTGCTCTTCCTGAGTTTTCTTCCAGTTTTTCCCTGTTAAAGGGTTTTCCTCATTCGAACTGAGGGTCTAATGAAAGAGGGTGTTGTATGCTGTACAGATTGTAAAGCCTCTTGAGGAGAATTGTGATTTGTGATAATGACTATATAAATAAAACTGACTTGACATAACCCCTCTTAAAACCACACCTTGTATGTTTTCCTTATTTACACAAATAAAGATTTAACCTGTTAATAAGTGAGCTTTACAGGTGCTTTTAGGCTCCCCCTCCCCCTCTATCTCTCTGGGTGACTAACAGCTGACCTTTGCTCCCTCCAGGCGCAGGACTGTAACAGTTGGTGTGGAGGGGACTGTATTGAGAAAGCAAGGCAGTGAAATGAAGGTCTAGAAGAGCCAGAGGGGATGATGAGTATCCAGCCCTGTCAGGATGTCCTCTCACAAGGAGCTTGGCCATGCCCTGACGTTTGGTTTATGACCAATAGTGTAATGAGAGAAAGAGCATAGCTAGATGGTGGGCAAGGATAGGTCACGTCTTTATTTCCGTCTCCAGAGAGAGGGTCAAAAAAGGTTCAAGCTGATTGCCCTGAGGAGGTGACCTCGTACTTCCATTGCTTAGTTTTAGGAGCTGCTAAAACAGTTAATTGGAGAGGTAAAGAAAGGAACTAAAGCAAACAGTTTTGCAAATAGCAATTGGCGACTGCTAGTGTGTTGATTCACATACTGTACACACAACATTGATGCCATCATGTAGTCTCCAGTGGTCAAAATATTGAGTCGCTGACAGGTGAGAGATGCTGGTCGTATATCATAATCAACCAGCTTCTCACGGGCTGATTGATGTCGCCATATAATCTGTGCACACTTTAAATCAACCTCATCCTGTCGTCCTGGTTCTGTGCTCCATTACTAGACTACTTCACCATGGAAAAGAGGCATCCTATTCAGTCGTCCATGCCCACTTCTAAATTGCCATCTTGAGTTTTTTCACTTCTTCGTCGCTGATCCCCAAGGTGGGGTGATGCCTTTTCATAAAAAAAGGGCAGGCAATGAAGACAAAGTGCCAGATAGGGACAACATCCATCACACCTGTCAGGTATAATTACCATCCAATATGGGGCGAAAGCCTCGCCTCTCTCTGTGCACAATCACACCCCCCAACATACACACACATTCTCTTTGTGAGAGCTGCTCGAGGGCAGGAGGGGGTTGTTGAAAGGAGAGAAGATACTAAATGCCAGGAGTACGTGGACCTTTCATTCGTTCGTCCTCTTTCAGCATCCTCATGTTCTCCCTCTTTCCCTGAAAACAATCTTTGTGTCTCTTACGCATTTACACACTGCATATGCCTGGTGTCCTGGCTTGAGCGAAATTAATCTCACACAATACTAATGGATTATGATTAAAAGACAATCAATGCGGAAAGAGCCCATTAGGCCTGCTGTCAACAGGCTTCGCTATAGAAAAACATTAATGCCAGATAAGCAGCAGAGCAACTGGGGGCAGAGAAAGGTGAGAGTCTCTTGGGAATGTTATGATTATCTCCAACAGCCAATCATCATTCAGATAATTCTGCCTAATAGCTTGATCACTTGTTGAGTATGGTTATTGAAGGAATCATCATTTTATAATATGGTACACAAACATACTATAAGTGCTAATAACAAAGGCAAACAACTAACGTGAACTCAACTGTTGTAATTAAAACTTTGCACTTAGTTGCACAAACCAGAGAATGCGTCAGCAGCTACAACCGTGCTACTCAGCTGCAATAAAGCTGTAGGCAATTAAAGCCAACGACGGCACTGTTTATGAAACAATCCATCAAGCACGTCCAGGGGCATAATTTCAGGGAATTATCATCTGATGGTGGGCCCACAGAGATGCGATGTCGTGCCTGAACCCTTGGAAGACAAGCTCATCAAGGAGGCTGCGGTGGATGCGAGCTGTTGTTCCGGCTTTGATGGTGTGCTGAGCTGCCTTTCTGTGCATCACTGAAATATTTGCTGGACCTAAACAAGGATGAACTAAATGGATTTCTGGTTTCTATGGAGCTCTGGATGAAAGCAACCTTTCATTTGGTTCATTTTTCTGCAAACTGCTTCATGTGACATTATTGATTTACTTATTTATGAACATATTCATTACTGTCAGTATGTGCATGTGTGTGTGCGTGTGTGTGAACATATAGTTGATAATGTAACTCCCCTCAAATGAAGTAGATTGTTTTTGATCAAGCATCTCTATGTTCAGCTGAATGTTTCTTCAGATCAGACAGAAGCAACAGTGGAGCCAGTGTGCCTACCTTTGCCTCAGATGTGGGCTCCAGGTAACACAACCGATTGCCCAGCCCCTCAGCAGCCAGGCAGAACTTGCGATTCTCCTTCTGGATGCAGGCCACGCACTGGAGCACCACTTCATCATCCTGTCAAGACAAAACGGACTTCAGTCAGTGTGCATACGAGTGTCGACGCTGTGTATGGCACACATTTAATTAGTAGGGTTTTCACTAGTAGAAATTACATGTCATTTTAACATGTCAAAATGTTAATTTAAGATATCTGTAAAACAATTTTGACATGTTACAAATATATTTTCACATGTATGAATTACATTTCGACTAATCAAAACTGATTTACAGATATCTTTAATTTAATTATAGATATCAGTAATTCCTTTTTCACTGGTAAGAAGAACGATTACAGATATCTACAATTAATTTGACTGGTGAAAAAGGATTGTGACTAGTGGAAATGTAATTTCCCATTTCAGATATAAACAACTGCATTTTCATTTCGCATATGTACGTATGTCATTGAAGATATCTACAATCACATTGTGACTAGTTGAAATTCCTTTTTTTAATCTGAAATTCAATTCTGACTAGTTATAAAAGGAATTGTAGATAGCTTAAATATAACTGTTACTAGTAAGAATATAATTTTCACAAGTTACAATTGTATTTCAGATATGTGAAATTACATTCTTACTAGTTACAATTCCAACATATCAATAATTACATTTAGACAAGTCAAAATTAAATTTTAGATATCTACAATTCCATTAATGATATCTGTAATGTAAGAACAATCGTAGATATCTACAATAAACATTGCCACTAGTAAGAATTAAATTGTTGATATCTTCAATTGACATTTCCACTAGTGAGAATTGAGTTGTAGATACCATTAATTTGAATTACAACTAGTCAAAATTACATTGTGGATATGTCGACTTTGAGTTTGAATAGAAGTCAATGGTAAACGTTAACTAGCAGTAATTAAATTGCAAAGAGCTTCAATTAACATTTCCACTAGTAAGAAATGAATTGTTGATATCAAGAATTAACATTTTGATTAGTGAAATTAATAAAGAAATTCATAAATAATACATAAATTATTAATAAAACTGTAGATATATTTAATTAGTTAACTGTTACTTCTACTACTACAACTACTACTACTACTGTATTGAATTCTAACTAGTCAAAAAGCAATTGTTAATATCTACAACTGATATTACCGCTACAGATTAAATGTTAAAAGGGCTTGCCATACGCTGTGACTGTTTGTATCATGTCCTGAGAGAGCCCCAACTCACGTATACACATGCCCATTGTATAATTTGATGCATAATTTGTACATTTTTTAAATCTAGAAATCTGGGCAACACTAGAGATCAGATTGTTTACTTTAAAACAAGCAGTACCTTTTAAGAAGTGTCTTCTGAACTGCCCTAGAGCAAGACACTAGGGAGTTTCTATCGTTTATCCTGATGTCTAAACTCTCATGAGATTTTTATATCTCATCAACCAACAAGTAGCATACCATACTGTACTAAAAGCATCAAAAGTCAAGCACACCACAAGGTGTTAATTCTAATTCCCAACATATATCTCCCCTCCTTCAAAAGTTATCTTTTTTTCTCTGCCCCTGCCCCACTAATTAAGGGGGTTTTCCCCTCTAAATGTGCTTAAATGTGATGATCAAACAGGGACCATTCCATGGCTGAGCCCTCTGAGTCGACCAAATCGCCTTTAGGCTGTTTAATACAAATGAGGCAATTGATTGGATCGTTACACATTTAAAAAGACAAGAATGGTCTGAGTAAATGAATGTATTTATGTATGTAAAAGAGAGGCATTGCATGGCTTTGATGCTTTATTAGTAATGATGTATGAAATTATGTGGGAATATATTTGGCATGTATGCCTATATTTGTTATATTTTTTGGATGTTTTGAAACTATAGTTTAAATGATTAACATTATACATAGCTTATCAACACTGTGTTTATGTTTAAGAAAGGCATAAATAGGAACCATAAATAAAGAAATGATTTAAATCTTTAATGAAGATGAGCCATGTGGGTATTAAGCCTGCTTTCTGTCTGTGAATTTGTATCAATTGTAGCAATTATATACATCAGCAAAGGCAGGTGTAGTAGAGAGCAACTCTGTTAATATGCATTCTTTTGGGAGAACAACAGCTGAAAACAAACATCTGATGCTGCTGTTGTGTAAATGGGTTGATTGTGTTTATAGCGTTGGCCCCGTAAACGCTGAATTGGACATAGTTACTCTTCACGATAGCAGGGCGAGCGGAAATCTGCTGATATGGGCTGCTACAGGACGGGGGGGGGGGGGGGCTGCAAAAAGGCCAGCTGCATTATTTAATGTAAGGGGGATTGTGCTGATAGCAGAGTGCAGCAGCAGTAGTAGTAGTAACAATAAAGCACTCCATTACAGTTCAGCATGACGCACGAGAGAGAGAGAATAAAGATGTGTAGCATCCTATGACTGCACGTGTGTATAAAGCATTTTTTTTAAAACATTTGTGTGTTTAGAAGCGCTGCATGAAAATCAATATGACAAGCCTCAGGGCCGTGAAAATGCAAGCATGACACTTTTTTTTCAGTTGATGCTCATCTGTGCCTCAGATGTGGTTCAGAGAGAGATTCTAATGCCAAGCAGCATAAGCCTTTGACTTAGAAGAAAGAGTGCGTGCAGGAGTGTCCTTTATGATAACGTCACAATTATTTGTAATGTGATTACTAAACTAGTAATTAGTAAGATGTTGACGTATTTACATCATTAGATATTAGACATCAATACATTAGATAAGTTGCTGTTGGTGCAAGTCTTGTTTCCATCTCAAATAGTGTTTCCTGTACCGCTGCCCTTAAATTAGGTCCACGTCAACTTCCAAGCTGTAATTAAGACTGTGAGTGAATGTGAAAATGTGTTTTAACTAGCATAGCTGAATCATTGACAAGTTGTTAAAGTAATAAAATAAATTAATAATAAAGGTTTTTTTCTGATTTTTATGTTATCTTAATGAATATAGTTATCAAAAATAGCCTGCAATATCACAATTATCTATTTTTAGGTAATATTGGTACTGCATTGGTAAATACAGTCCATCATTATAATATACAGTAGGGGATACGTGTGTACAGTAGGCAGCAGATATAATTGAGCTAATACTGACTGCTGGGATTGATTGTGTCAGTCATGGGGCTGTTATGGGAAAGAGTTTGGATAATGGTAACAGTCTTGGATCAATATGAAAATGTTATTCAACTCTGATGCAGATTGAAATGAATAGTCTTCTGTGGTAAATCAACACTTGGCTGGGCTGGAACATGCAATCAGTCTCACTGTTGAGGGAGCCAGCGTAGGGTTGATTTGTGCCATATAAGGACCGTATCGATCCACGCATCGCATTCCTGCCTGTCTGAGTGCCAAAATGCACACCAGGCAGGTAGGCGCGCGCGCACACACACACACACACAGACACACAGAAGCAGCTCTTTAATCAGAGAGGCTAACTCTCATGTCTCTGCCTCTGTCGAGCATATGACTGGCCCTTTCCCCCCCGTCTCAGGCCTGCACTGAGGTACAAATAAGCATCTGACATTGTCTCTCTCTGTCTGCATCTTCCTCCCTCCGTCACTAACCCCTCTTACTCACTCATCCCCTATCGCACCTGACTGCTACAGAGGAGGAGGGGGCGCTCACTGCTATCAATCATTCATAGAGCAAAGCACTAAGTGATGTCAGCCAGACTGGAAGGAAAGAAGATGCTCTCCTCAATTTGGGAAGGGTCAGATGACAAGATCTGAAGAAAACATCAGACTTCGGGGTATTCTGCTACTTTTGGCTCACTGCATGGAAAGATCTCTATAGCAACAATAAGAAAGGTCGAACTAAATCAGAGTGTACAAAGAGCCTAACCGAAAGTGGAACTTTGGTGATCTGTCAGAAGTAAGAAAACCTAGTTGAAATCACCACTTTTTTAATAATGAAAATTACTAAAAATACAGCCCTTCAACATAACCTTGCTCAACAGTATGTTGTGTGGTTCATTTATTTGTCTAGACAAGGATGGTAACTTAAAAAAGAAAATTTTGCACAAGTTTAAGACGCTCACAGGTAAAACATATCCCAATGGATGTTGAGCTATAAGAATGAAAAGACGTTGGTTTTTAAAACAAAAACTACAAAAGTAAAACGTTGATGAAATTAGGAGAGCACTACTCATTGTTTAACTTTGTTAAAATCATTATGGATTCAAATTAATTGTGCATGGTGCAGTAAATACATTACACATTTTCATGAACATTACTGCCATGCTAGCAGCTCTGTGAGGTTGCATTTAGGCCCAGCCATGCTATGAGCTATCATTACCATGCTACCGTGCATTACATTAAATCATAATGATAACATGCTAATATTTAGCATGATTACAGTTCATCCTGTTGGGGACATGAATGTGTGTACCACATTTCATGGCAATCTTTAGTATAGTGAGTATAGTGAGTATATTTCACTCTAAACCAAAAATGTTTTCCCGTGGTGTTAGATGAAAAGTCAGGAAATCACCAGAGTCATAAGAATTCATCCTACAGACATCCAGTAGTTTCAGACTGGCTAAAAATCCCTCAATGAGACTGCATTGAAGTAAAGAGGCTAGTGGAACAACGGCTAGCCCAACGGTGACGTTAGGGCTTTAGCTCTCTCCAGAGGAAAGAAAACAATAATTCATTCAATTGTCCTTAAGAAATTAGTTGAGCCTTCAAGGGCACCTTGAGACTGAATTTCACTCTACCACAATACTTCCTCTCGCATACTGTCTCACTCTTATTCCATTGTCCTGTGCAAATCCATGCATTTGTCATCTCCACTGTGTGTGTGTGTGTGTGTGTTTGTGTCTGTGTGTGCTTGCACATGCGTGTCTGTGGGGTGGGGGCTCACGCAAGTCTCACAGGAGACAGCGTAATGCTGAAGCATATCAATGAGCGGGTCATGATGAAAACTCAGCTTATTTTCTTGGTTTCAACCAATCATGCTCTCCTGATGCACAAAGGAATACTGACATTGGTGGAGAATTTTGCATAGTGACAGGTAGGCATATCAAAGGTCTCCTCAACAAGGCTGCAGTAAGCCAATCACTGGTTTGAACTGTATATATATTCAGGCTGAGATGAAAGGCACTTCCTCCTGTAAAACACCCGTCGTGAGAATGTAAACCTGCCAGCGCTGCCCTACAGGCCTGACCTTGTAGTGTTGCTGGCATGGCCTGCACATATTCACTGACAATATGGCTTCTAAATAAATTATTGTTATTGATGATAGTAAGGAGTGATTACAGAGCTTAGAGGCAAGTAATGGGTTGTTATGGCATTAGGGCCCTTACAAGAGTGCAATTATTTAACGAGTGTCTCTTTTTTTCTACTTGTCTCCTCTTCTTTTTTATCCCAGCTCTGTTTTTCTGTGCACACTTCTGCATACATATTTTTTTATTCCAGCCCTCCAGACAACAAAGATGAGAAGACCAGGGTGTGTGGAGTGTAACAACGTTATTTTGGTGAATGCTTCCTCTTACTGGAATAACCTAAGAAGCAACTTGAACCAAGATGCTTTGAGGAGGAGTCTGTATTATCCAAGCCTTTGGTTTGAGGAGATGTCTAAAGCATTTCAGCAGCCAGTGCAGTGCTGTGAATGCCGTCAGCTCACTCATGGAAAGAGACTCTTACCACCTTATCATGGACTGTGCAGGGCTGCAGTGCTTGGGCAATGTATTCTCAAGCACATCCTGGAGATGCTACAATAACTACTGTAAAGCTGGAGTCACAAAATATCTTACAGGCACAAAAAAGCTAGAGCAAGACGGGAAAAGAGCAAAGCATTTCCCTGCAGGGAAACAGAATCTTTCCTGTTTTTGAGCACCTGAATTGCTCCATTATTTCATGTGTTGCTCCAATGCCTCCCACAAAGCACAATTACCCCTGCTTGCACCATGTTACACCCATGACTCTACACTCATGACATTACCATTACTCTTCTTCTTTCATGTGAGACACTCTACCTGAGGTTTAAAGCACCAATGCTTTTGAAATAAATAACAAACTGCATAATAAGGACTTGTTACAACTCCCATAGGACAGAAAGAATTTGTCTGCAGATTGTGGTTTCTAAGATGCCTTGACACCCAATAGAGCCACATGCCATGCATCTGTGACAACAACATATTCTGACACCTCTGTCAAACAAAAGCTTACACATAAAGCTGAATTGCAAAAACTGCATCAACCCAAACTACGAGTTGTCTGTGTACATGCCAGAGTCTTACAATAATGCAATGACACGGGGTGGTGTGTAAATATCTAAAGGAGTTCATAAAGAAAAGGCAATTACATCTCCCGTTAAGAAGAAATTGTCATTGCTAAGTACACCCCATCAAAGCAAAGACTTGGGGTTATAAAATCCAGACTCCACTCCTGCAGCTGCAGCAGCTTTCTGCTCTCTGCCTCTCTCTTTGAGGCAGATTTGTTCTTCTCATCTTGTCTTCTTCAGCATGATCCTGTGCCAAAAAATCTGGTGAATCAACAGCGAACTGATCTGAGGGTGGCACAGAGCAGACCTCTGGGAAAAGGTTGAAGGATATAGCACCACAGGAAAGAAGCAGGTAGTGCGCAATGGAAAAGATCCCGCAAGCAAAGCCAATGTGCCATACACACACAGCAGACCACAGCACTTGCCCCCACTTGCCTTTGTCCCTGTGTGACACATTTCTACAGTGTACTCGGTAATAAGTCTCCATCATCACCAGGGGCCTGTTGCCAGTCAACACTGTACCGAGGCTGGCTCAAACACAGAGACTTTGTTCTGGACAGATTGATACAGCTGGTCGGGCACTGCAGAACAAAATACAGCTGGGCAGGCGCTGCACCCCCTACAAGCTTTCTCCTCCGCCGTGCCTTTCTCCTCTCATACTCACTAACATAGTATAGGTACAGAAAAAGACCAGGTGTTTCCCAGGCCTATTAGAAGGTTGTCCACAGCAGTAACAGGAGAGGAGAGAACTGCAGTCTATGATGACGCACTATAAAAACATAGGGGAATTATCAGCCTAATCATCTGTTAATGCCTCCTGGTCATGTTAAACATGATGTAATATGTTGTACGGTGCATTGTATTCCTGTTAAGATGGGCATCAGGGCATCATTAACCTGCGAATTATCCGAATCCAAAAGGATTTAGGACCTGGTCAAACTGTATTTGTAATTTACGATCAACGCAAAGTGGCTTTCTGTTGTTATCAGCTCCAGTAACCAGATTAAAACTATTTGCATGCAGTAAACTCTTATGCAGTAAGTGTGAGGTACATACCATATTCCTTACAGGCCATCTTTTTCTACAGTACGATGATCCTATAGTGTCGGATGAAGCACTGTCAGACTGTACTCCTATGTAGTACTTATGTTTGACCTTAGCCATGTTATAATCTTTACTAAGTGGAGATTTACCCATCACATTGTTGCTAACTGAACCAACTGACAAAACTAACAATAGTTTGCCTAAGCCAGTAACGTTCTGCTACATGACCAAATTACGTCAGTTACCTTAGTGACATTGAATATTTCCCACTCGAATACTGCTAACCCAAAAACACATATTTCTTCATGTATGCATGTAGAAATAAAAAAAAGTAATGACTTGCTTTTTACATAGTTGCTAGCTTTTGTTTGGACGGCACTGCAGATGTTCCCTAGCAACCAATTTGCATATTACTTAAGTCTTTACTAGCTAACCTGATCTAGAAAACCACTTGTTTGGACATTTACTAAGAACTAAGGCAGAGCTGTAACGCAAAAGCTTAGTAATGGTTTTATGAATAGCTGGTCCTTCATATTGTATTTGTTATTGATGATCAAATCAAGGTCACATCATTCACACCAATCATTTTACAGAAAAATGCAAATAGCATGACAACTGTTTTAGGTTGTGTGTTCCCTTTTTTTCCATGTTTCCTATAATGGATTTCCTTTAAAGTATCAGAGGAAGCACTGTAAAACAAGAAATAAGATTACACACGCTATTGTAGCTCTCCCCACAGATGATAATCTGTGCTTTCACACTGTGGTGTGACACCAGCACAGATGCAAAGAGAAAGAGAAAAACGTTGGACATGAGGAGAGAAGCTTTGTTCTCATGACTCACGGTTGCTGTGTGAACGAAAGAGAGAGAGAGAGAGACAGAGAGAAAGGCAATCAGAGATCTAGAGAGCACAAGGAGCTCTCTCTCTCTCTCTCTCTCTCTCTCTCTCTCTCTCTCTCTCTCTCTCATGCACACACACATCATTAAAATTGCCAGGCCAGAGTGACACCATAAATAAATCTTGAAATCTACTAACATTTCAGCCTCCTTTAAAGGCTTTGCTAATGGTGCTGAGGATGACAGCTTTACAGCTTGTTATTGAACAGTGTCAGTGGCCAGTCCCTGGCACAGAATGCATGCAGCTGCATTGTAGACTGCACCGCCATGGATACAATAGGTAGTTTAGAGATCATTAAACACATTTCCCATTTGTAAAAACTGTGGTCTAGATCTAAACTTAGAATCTGCAATATCAGGTCAAGGAAGTGAAGTTACAGGAGATTACAGGCCCATATCAGCAACAGTAACTGAACCAGTCCAACCTCACCAATATTTACAGCAATTCTTAGCATCAACAGATTTATGTTACACTCTAAAGTCAGACAAATGGGGAAAACAGCTAAACTACTGTTTTAGCTTTTTATTATAGCTTGGTTTCAGAGAGATAATAGCCTGAAAATTCAATTTATGCTCTGTCGACTTTCTAAGAATAAATAAACAAATAAATACCACCAAGGCACTGGAAGATAATCTAATCTGTGGTGGTTCAATAGTCCCATCCATATTTGATCATCTCAAGTTGTTTGTGTGTGTGTCATCTGGCACATATTGCACTTCAGACCTGGACTGTCTAATCACTGTGGGTTATCTAATTACCCAATCACCATACACTCACACTATACACCTGTGAACAGCAGCGACCATACGGAGCAAACCAATTCATGTGAAAGATTGGACAGGTATGGCGATCACTGTGAACCGAATAGCTCAGGGTGAAAAATGGCTACATCTTAAATGACAAAGGATGTTTGTAGCTGCTGTTAGCATCTGACGAGAAAGTTTATAAAACAAGTGTTACTAAGTGAGCCCTGCAGGCAGATCAAATACTCCCCCCAGGTCTGAAGGTATTAAGCCTGTCTGCATGCTTCGGTACCAAGGTAGCAGAGGAGGGAGGCTGTAAAGTGTTTCATTACACCTTGCATCACTGCTTCACCTCCCCGGCGGTGGCTTTAATGTGAAAGGCCAAGTAAGCATTTTCATCACTTTCTTGCTTTAGGCTCCCACTGTCCGTACTACTAAACAAAAAAACAAAAAAAACCTGGAACAAATCTGTAATGTTTTAAGTGCTTTGACATCAGGCAATACATTGACTATGAAAGAAGACTGGATTAGTATTGCATTGTCCCCATGACTACATGATGGCATTGGGGATGCTCAGGAGTAATGTGTGACAGCAGTATAGCTGGGGCTTACACTGGGGAACAAAAGGAACAAAGTACCTCTCACTCCCTCTGCTTCGTCTCAACATAGTAGCCATTTACCTGTGGGACTTGAGAATTTTGTGGCAGAACACAGAAGTGATGTGGAGAGTGAAATTAAATTCAGGTAAGTGGAAGTACTGTATATGTTACCAAGTATATCAAATTGAGCAGGGACTACAGGTAGTTCAGGGATGCCACAGCCTGTGCCCAATCCACATGAAAAGGATGTCATGTAATTTGCTTTATCAAAGTACAGGTGCTCAATGTCAATGTTCAAGCATATTCATATTTAGGCCATGGTGGGTAATGGAGATGTGATCCAATCATCATACATCACACAGTTCCTAAGATCTAAAGGGAACATTGTCCTCAACACTTCACTTTAGCCAATAAAGACACAGTTTTATATTCTAACCACATTATCTGATGTTCTTTTCCCCTGTTCTGTAGCGACCTAGACGATCTAACAGTATTGCATATTCCTTGTACATGCAATAACAGTGATCGCACCAGTCAGCTTCTCCAGGATAAAAATATCTATTGTCCTTTAAGGCTTGACCTGACTAAAATTCTTCAGAGCGCTCATCCACATGCTTCAGTGTAGTTTTGTTGGGCCCCCGGCACAGAAGAGAGCGGAGATTGAACTGCAGCTGAGATACGGCTGTGTCAAACTCTATTTGTTCAGGGACCAGTGACGCCCAGGTGAAGGGCTCTAGTGTCAGAGCTAAAGCACAAGAGAAGAGAAGAGAAGAGAAGAGAAGAGAAGAGAAGAGAAGAGAA
>JAVQJL010090339.1:0-13825 GCA_036024295.1 Nannoperca obscura | reverse complement strand
CCAGGCGGTGGGGGGGGGGGGGCGAGTGGGCGCGGCCGAGTCGTGGGTTTCGACCGCCCCCCGCGCTGTGCCCCCCCCACCCCCCCCCCCCCGCTCTGACTTCACTTGTCACACCGTACTGACAGCCAAAGCTCGCTGCAGCCTCCTCCCTACTTCCACTCCCCCCCACCCCCCACCCCACCCCGCATTCTGCGGCTTGGACGGCTGAAGAACTGCAATCCAGATGCTCTTTCTGCACACATCTCTGTATTGTGTTGTGATGGCATCCCACAGGTTACATCTGTTCTCCTGCAGCAGGTATCAGCTGAGTGGGCCAGTGTGTGCATATGGGACACGTGCCTGTTCGAGCACCACCCATTGACCATATTGCCTTTGAGTTTGAAAGTTGAGATTCAGTAATCAATGGTACCGACAGTGTTCTAGCTCACCTAGCACAAATATGAATTACTCTACTGCAGGTCACCTTTCTTCAAATAAAGACGTTAGCGGTAGAGTCATACCTCAGTCATTACCTCATCAACATGTTTACCTGCAGAATTTAATGCAATTCAATACTTTCTCCCTACATTTACTAAGAAGCTCAATAAATTTAATTTATTTTGAGAATTGGTATAACAATGACTGTAACTGTCTGCTGTGGTAGTGGTGTATTGGCGTGCATTACATTTCAAGGTGTTCATGTTATTTTGTCCATCCCTTCTGGGTATGTTTAACAGCCACATGAGGCCTGTCTATTTCTATTGTCCAAGCTATTATCCAACCTCACATAGTTTTTATTCTGTTTACACCGATCAACCCATCCAATTCCCTCAGCTTAGCAGTAGCACAGTAATGTACCTAATGGGAACCACAAATAGTCACACAGTAGCTAAGCTTCTTCAAATAGGTTAATGGAGCAAGCCCGGTGTAGTTACATTTAAATGCCTGATTAATTAGAATATAAATCATTCTAGTTTCCAAAGACACATCAAGGGTGACAGAATAATGTCACCTCAAGAGGATAGCAATCTGGATCTGCTCATTTCAAGGAAATTTGTTCCAGCGCAAAGTCAAATGGGATGGGGGGGGATTTTAGTTGATGAATGTTAGATTAAATCTTTGCATCATGTTTACTGTGAATGATAAATCCTGATATAAACACAAAATATATTGTAAGGTTGTGTATGCATATATATGCCTTTTAATCTGTATTTTTTAAAACGTTCTGAGGCATTTTTCAGTCTGCATGCAAATCACGAATAAATTCATTTTTTTTCTCAGAGTGCCTGAATCTCTTTTATTGTAATTGAACTTATGTGCTGAGACAAACACAGAATGCCGTGAATATTTCCCCATATTAGTGTAGTTTATGATAAATAGTATAAACGATGCATTTACCTGCAGCTTCGTTGTCAGAAGTGTGGAAAAAGATTATTTGAGTTTTTGTCAGTCTGCAGTACTTTAACTTTGCCTCGAGCCCTAGAGAGCTGTATTCAGAAGAACCCTCTCTAAAAATGCTTGAACGACTGATTTGTGGTAAACTTAGTGGGCTTTTTTGAGAATTTGATATTCAGTTTTTTGATCTTGTTTTCTGGAAGAGGTAGGCTGAAGCTACAGAGGGCCTGGGTTTGCCATAGAGCGTCACTAACAGCAACAGGTGCATTGCACAGGCCATAAGAACCTCTCTGGTGCGAGGGGGCGTAATTGACGTCCCTCCACGCCACTCACAGGCCCGTTAAACATGCCAGCGGGAGACTACCCCGCCTTTGACACCTTTTTAGGGTCAGAACCTGATACCCAAGCTGTCGGTTCCCATACTTATTGGGGTGCGGTCACGTGTGCCACTTTTGACCAGGAAAGGAGCACCGGACAGCAGGGTCTTCTGGTAGTGGGAGCACCACCTCCGCACAGGCACCTCGCACCAGTGGAGTCTAGTCTCTGCTGCCCCTAACTGTCTCTCCCCCCGATAGCGAGAGCCCTCGTCTCAAGGAGGTTCTTGCCCTCACGGCGTCGTTCGTCGTTTCTACTGCTGATTATTTTTTTCTTACAATAAGCGGAGGGGGACGTAAGAAGTCCTGACAAAGGCGGCACGATGACAGCTGTCGAAACCCAAATGACATACAGCAACTCCTACACGATCCTCCAGGAAGAAGCGTACATGACCCAAGAGGATGACTGGGACAGGGACCTGCTGCTGGATCCTGCCTGGGAGAAGCAGCAGAGGAAGGTAGGTTTGGACCTGGAGGCATTGTGAGCAAGCGTACCGCTTGTGCCGCCGTGCGTAATTACGCACAGACTGACCCACTGACCCACACACTGTCAATGATAGAATTTATATTCATTTTAACATAACATGTATGGTTTCGGAATCACTGGTTTCCCCCTAATGGGGTGTTAAGTTTAAAACAGTCCAACACGACACCGGGCATCTGAGCCTTGGCTGTCTTCGCACCTGGCACTTCAGTCCTGCTGGAAGCTGCGTGGGCAGATATTTTAGGCCGTGGAACTTTCTCAGTGTTGTCTTTCAGTTACCCCCGATTGACTTGCAAAGACTGTCTAAATATAATACCTCTCTCCCCGGTCTTTCGCCTACGTTTCAATCACAACTAATAAAATACACATACGTTTATCGGGGTTTTAACAATATGAAGTCAATCTGGAGCAAGTTTAATAAAGTTGATAAAGAGACTGGGGTGAAGGGAGAGAGCAATTAGATTTAATTCTGTTTAGTTAACTCTATTGAACTATTTTAGGCGAGAGATAAATAGGTCTGTGTAATAATAATAATAAATAATAATTAAATACTGAATTTAATAGTTTGTAAGCAACAACAACAAAAAACAGATTTGTAAAAATAGCCTTTTCTTTAGCCATACTGAGCTAGCCTGGGCGGGGGGGCTGCCGTTGCCTAGGCGACCAGCTGGCCTTGCCTCGTGGAGGACGAGCTTGACAGGTGCGTTTAATGAGCTGTCGGAGCTAAAAGTCAACTGACGCAAAACTGGGACAGACACAACAACCTCAAAGGTTAACACAGTTTTATAATTTGTCTAAATGCCACCGCAGTGTTTCAGTTTAACTTGGAAGGATAAATACCCCGCGGTTGGTTAGCTTAACGTTAGCTTACGCTCTAGCTAGGCCCTACTGGTTGCTACGTCATGGTCGCCATGTTGGATGACCACAGTTGCCCTACCTTCACCGTGGAAATCCTGGAGCTAATCCCAAGCTAAAAATAGCTGTCAGGTAGAACATTTCTTAAGGTTTAGAAGTACCATTAAGTTATAACCTTTTCCTGAGTATCACACTTTTTGATAGTAAGGTTACACCTACAGATAGTATTTTAGGCTTGGCTATTGTGCATGAATGCTTTTCGCTCATGATTAGCTAGGTAACATTAGAAGTACAAGCTTAACAGGTCGTTTGGCAACGCTTACCATTATTTTGTTTACATTTTTATATCTTTTTAAAGGCTCTTCTGTATAACTGGAACAAAAAACTATTCAGACTGTGGCACAATAAAAGCAAAACTTGCAACTTTGACTTAAATCAAACTCAAACTCAAATTTCAACTTATGTTCTGCAATACAAAAATGGAAATTGTAAACATGGTCAATTAAAAACACGATTTCTTATGATTAACCTGGAGGAACAATCTCAGTCACTTCCTGTTTCATTACCATCTTTTGTTGGCTTAGCAAGAGTCACATCTTGGAAGACAAGTTAAAAATCTTTTTTTATTGTGAAACAGGTGTTTCAGTCAAATAGAAGTGTGGAAATGTCTTCAGAACAGCTCTAAGTGTTGTCAAAAGACATGTACTTCAAAACAGACTGATATATTTGAAGTTGACATCCATCCATGCCAAAAGTATACTGATACATGAATGCATCTATTCCAATTTATATCCTTCTTTTATACTATTTCTGTGCTCCTGTCGCCACAAGACAATTTCCTCATAGAGATAATCTAATGTAATCCTTCTAATCTAACCTAATCTAATTACATCTAATCTAATCTAATAACATATAATCTGCACTATTGTGGTTCATTACAGCACAGAGCAGCACAACAGAAAAACATTTAAAATGCACTTTATGATGGTTCTTTGCAGTGAATCTGCAGAATTGTTCTGTGCAAAATGCCCCCCTACCCATAGAGCAAGAGCACTGTGACAGGCTGAGAGACCTCAACAGATGGTAACAGAGAGAGAGAGGTGGCAAGGCTGGTAGATAGATATACACCCCGGGTTGGTTTCACAAACCTACAAATAAACATCTTTCTAAAAATACTTTTCATCTTGCTCGGCTCCAACTTCCCTTCACTCCCTTGCCGCATTTCCCTGCTGTCTTTCTGCCGCGCCGTCTTTTCTCGAGTCCGGTCCAACACTTCCTTTTGCCACCATTCTTGAAATATCCATTTGCACCTTCTTTTTCTGTGGCACACTGTCACATTATTGTGTCTCTTTTCTATTAGAAGAGTTGCTCCCCTTTTTTGTTATTTGTCTCATGCACCTGTTAATCTTTTGAATGTAAGATGATATAATAGGCCTTGAATAAGCCAAGCAAGCCCCTCTCTTCAGTCTTCACCTCTCAGCCTCCCGGGGGAGTAGGTCATCGTACTCCTTTGCTCTTTTCGGCATGTAAAATCAAGCTTAAGGAGCTGATATCAGCCCACAAATATAGCCAGTGCATCATTCTGCAATGTAATGAATATGAAAGGAAATCCTCGCACCACCTGTTCTCCTGTCTATCCTTGAAATTTCAGTGGAATAAGCTGCTCACCACCCCTTAACGCAATGATAAAGTGTTTGTCAACACACAGTGATGCCGAATCTGATACTGGACATTAGAAATTGTTTGTGTGTCCAGTCCATGTGTGCTTGTTGCAATTGTGCATCATAACATTGGTTTATATTTATAATGCTAGCTTGAAGATTGCTAGCTCAATGATTCAAGGCTTGGTTTGGGACAATGATTTAGTTTGATTGGAGTTGGTTGATATTGCAATAGCACAGATATAGCACAGTGTGTCAGATGGAATGAGATATAAAAGGACAGTGATGAGATTTGGCTGTATTTTGTTTTGGCAATATTCTGTCCTTAAAGCAACCGTGATCCTAGAAATAAGGGCTTGGTTGTCAGACTGATTTCAACAGTTGAGGCAAACGGGCCAGAAGTAGACGTTTCCTTGGACTCTCAGAGCTTATTGACGTTTGCCTCACCCAGACGCTATGCTGACAGCTTAGAGGGGTCTTACTCGAGCACATCTACAAAAAGTAGTGATCTTTACAAGGTGGATCAATAGCTGTTTAAGGATTAACTCTCACTGCTGGGGGAAAGCACCCACAAGACCATTTGTAATGCTGAACACGTGGCTATTAATTAGAAAATTGAGTACTTTGTTTTAGTTGATGGATGAATGTATGTATGCTGGTGCACAGTCCTTTATGGACTAACTTGCATCCATATGTTGTAGCGTGGCTTCTTATTTTGTTTGTGTAATGTATTGAAAGGGAAAGAATCTCAATACACCAAAAGTTTCCAACTGTGACTTAAGTCATCTTCTTCTGTTTCACATAGTTTAAGAGTTCAGCTGCTAACTGACTAAGTGAATGACTGGCTGCTTACCTAAGCCTATGCTAGCAATACGTTTTAAATATCCGTTACATATGGTTAGTAACATTGGAACAGCTGATCTATTAGCCACATGGTGAATGCTTGCATGCATACATCCACAAACAGAATAAATCAGGTCTTCGCTCATGTTCAAATTGTCTAAGGAAGTGTAAAAGTACTAAATAAATGTGTCCATTGTCAAACGTTGTTGTTTTAGTATTATCTTTGTAAGGGAGGGAGGGGATATTGACCAAATTAAATTGTGATAATTATTACAACAGTGTGTGTGTGACATCTTTGGTATGTGATGTCAAAATCATCTCATCAAAGTTCATCTCTTCATTTGAAATGTTTTTTTGTTTGATTAACAAATTCCTGTTATTTTAATTGATAAAATATTGAATTATCACCCAGTCTCATGTGTAACTTAGTATCATGTAAATTGATTAAGCATGCCAATGAATATGATGCATCAGCTGATTAAGTGGTCATTAAAACCTGATTATGAGCATTTATTCCCAGGATTAACAGTAATCCTCATGCATCCTGATTCTGTAAAAACTGTACTCTAGCTTTAGTTAAATCTCCATGCATTTTTACACTTTCTAAATTAGGTTAGTTTTTTTCTGTCTTATTCCACAGAGTGTAAAATGAATGAAGTGGCCAAAAGACTGATCATTGTTATATTCAGTAATGTGATATTTATCCACTCAACGTAATGTCCCCCAGTGTGGACGAGGAGAGATTTTAGGGTGCTGCATAATCAAATCTATTGTCTAATCTCATTTTACTCTATAACGAATCAGACAGTATGGCTGCCAGATGGGGTCGTTGATCTTACCTGATGTTTCCTGAGACAAAACTGAAACACTTTTGTTTTTTTTCTCTTTCCAGTAAACACATAGACAGGGATTTGCATTGATGTTAGCTTTGTAAACATCTATTTCTTTACGTGGCTATATGTAAGCATAACCTGTAGAAAAGTTTTATAAATGTCATATTGGGGGGGGGGGGATCTTAAATTCTTCCAAGTTCGGGAAATTATTGCTTTGAGGCCCAATAATGTTAATCATGTTTCTATTAATATTTGTAGCACAACATAAAAACTAAACTTTGACATTGTGGAGGTCTTTTTCCTTTTTCAATCATCTGATGTCCTTAAATAAACTCTGCAGTATGTTCTTAGTGCTCCTGAGTTACACATCAAGCTCAGTTAAACTGAAAATACTGAAGTTGCGTTGCCAGTGATAATGAATTTTCCATGTGTTCCCTTCACTGTGCAGACACGCGCTTGCATAATAATGTAGCATATAATTTGCCATCTCTTATCTAAGAGGTGATGTATTCATTCAGTGCAGGGGACAGCCCAGAGACCTCTTTCCCTCCTCTGTTTTAATTTGCACCATTAGTGAAGAAACTGCAGAACTGATTGTAATTCACCGCATTAGATCTGCTTCACTGGTTTGTGCTGACTGCCTGGGCTACAGTAGCTAATCCAAAGATGCAACTTGGAGATGGGGGGCATCTTAGATTCCTTCCCATGATTCAATCTGTCAGGGTCATGTGATCCCAGGGCAGGGACAGTTACCCTGTAAAGTGAAAATATGCTGAGAGGTCCAGAGATCAGCTCACCAGGCTGGTGGAGCACACAGAGATGTCTTTGAGAAGCTAAAATGAGACCACCAAGCTGGAATTTTCTGACTTCAGTATTTAACATGTTTAACATTTATAAACAAACAAAGACTGGACTTACAGGAAGAACTTGGCTGTTAGGACACAAATGGTCTGTTACATAGTAATTAAGGTGTCTCTGCAGATGGCTGAGGCAAAATGTAAGTCTTCTGTTGACCAAAATGGCAGGGATGCAGTGCTCCTTGTCCCCTCCTGTGAACACAACTCATCTGACACAATGATTGAATAAAGTTGGCATGTTACAGTGTTTAGCATTAGTCCCACCCCCTCCCTCGCATAAGTGAATAAGACATTAATCAAACAAAACAGTCTGTCACACTTTTAAAGTTTTTTTCCAGGTATATTGTGTTAAAATGAATAGCATTAATTAGAGCAGTGCACTGTATCAGTGTTGAGTGAGACATGCAGAGAGTAGGTGTATGCGGGTTAAACGTAAGTGGAGAGGTGAGAGAGCTTGCAGTCAGATCATGTAGCAGATGCTATTCCAGAAGCTGTGGCCATGTAGGGAGGCTTCTATAAACTGCTTTAGTACGCGCTCAGTCCTGCAGTCCCAAAGTCCTGGGAGGCCGTAGGAAGGGCTGAGGAGTGTGTGTGCACATTAGTATGACATTTTCTTCATACACTGTGTTTTTACTAGCATGAAAGTAAGTTTCCGATGGGTTTAGTGGGTGAGTTCTTACGAGGATTGGAACACAGTTTGAAGACGGAAAAGTTCTTGCAGAGTGTTGTAATGGACACACGATACAACCGCGGTCAGAAACCAGCCGGTGAAAGTAGAAATGATGATTGATGGGCTGCAAGAGCAACCGTCTTGATCTGATCAGAGCTATCCTGTGTGTCTGTAAATAGAATAAAAGGTTGGATTAGTTATAGAAAATTGCATGGTTGACAGTGGTGTTACTTCCATTACAGGTTTGTCTGCAGTTTTGTGCAGAAAAACTGAACTAAAACGAAAAAAAAAAATTATAATACAATATTTTACTTATTAATCTTCTGGCTCCGTGCTGGTGCTGAAAATGGGGACTTGTTTATGAGGAAGCAGAAAGCCACAAGCTTCCAAGTCTGTGACCTCGGTAACAAATGACAATTCGAGGACACATGGCCAAACACCAACAAAATGTCACCTCGGGTCCTAATGGTGTCGGACTCAAATGCTGCTTTTATGTCCACCATTCAGTTTCCTGTAGTAATGAGACAAACTAAACCTGTTTTTATAATAAAAAAAAAATCAACTAAGGTCAAAATGTTAGGGCTGAATGCTGGCTGCATGCAGTGGATATTAATAGGTTGGTGGTAGCAGACGTCACAGTCGTCAGACGTCTGCTGAGACGAAGGGTCTCTTATAATAGGAGTGAGATCATGAAGATATCTCGATGTACTTTTATAATGGTTTAAAAAGCTGCAGTTGGAGAGTAGAAAGTTTAAAATGTTAGCAGAAGGCTATAATCTTTGACTTAATCTAACCTTGAGATGTAACTATGTATTTTACTTCATTATATAGCAGCATTTAAACATACCACTGTCTTATTTTGGATTTTGTGGAAGCAGTGAATGACAGAAGACACTGTTATAGTGTCGCTGTTTCATGTAGCGCCAAAGATGTTTATTAGTTGTTGCCTCAGACATGCTTTAGGTGTTAACAGCTTTGTGCTAGCAGCTCACAGTGGACGTTAAACACGCACTTCCTGAATGTGATTAATGGAGTCACTTCAGTTTCACAATGTACATATTCAATACACAATTGAACCAGAGTTGTAACATAATCTGACTAGAGCAGTAAATTACCTATTTGTGGTACTCTAATGGAGGCAGAAGTAGAATCACAAGGTCGACAGTGACCTGCTCTTTTGGATAAATGAATGCTGAGACATGATGCTGGGTATCAGGTTGCTATAGACAGCCTTACTAGTTTCATAGGTCCTTATGATCAAGGTCCCTGTTAAAATGGAGTTAGATGACTGACTCTAAATATGACAGTGGACTGTTTTACCTCTTATTTCAGAGAAAGAACTTGCCTTCTGAAATTAGACACAACCCTCCTCCTCCTCAGCCAGCCGCACGGTCATAAATCCTCCACAACCACTTACACCAATTTATGTCTCTCGTGTCAGTCTCTGCAGTCCAGAGCTCATTAAACGACAAACGACTCTGCATGCTGCTGCCAACCATGAACCTGTACACTCGCCTTTATTCTCTCCCATCGATCACGCAGTGAGTCAATTCGTCTGTTGACTTGTGTAGCAGGTGATGGCAATGTTAGTGAACAGTGAAAGATAAGGGTCTGTGTGTGTGTGTGTGTGTGTGTGTGTGTGTGTGTGTGTGTGTGTGTGGTGCAAGCAGAAAATCAGGGTTATGACATACAACCTCACTGACAATTTAAAATCACAGCGGCATGAAAAATGACTTTTGACCTTGTAGGCTAGTTTTCCATGTCGTTATACACAGTACACAATACATTACAAAAAATATGTTCTTGTCAAAAACACAATTGTTTTCTTTCATGAAGATAAGAGATCTTGTTAGCCAGCGTGGCTCTGGGGATGGCAATGTCAGTCTGTTGGTCAGTCCAACACATTTGAATATTATACAAACAGTCATGGTGCCCAGAGGATAAATACTGATGACTTTGATTTGTCCTCTGGTGCCACCATGAGTTTGAGTTTGTCTCAACAACTATTGGATGGATTGTCATGCAATGCGCTACAGGCAATCTTGCCCCCCCCCCTGAATGAATTGTAATACCTTTGTCAGGTGCACTTTGTGTTTAGTGCTAATTAGAAAATGTTGCCATGCTAACCTCCTAAGTTAAGATGGTGAACATGGCAGATGTACCTGCTAAACATCCGCATGTTAGCATTGTCATTGTGAGCATGTTAGCATTTAGCTCCAGGCACCAAGTACAGCCTTACAAAGCCGCTAACGTGGCCGTGAACCGTCTTGTTAGCCATTACTTCACGGCCTACCAGTAAGCCTGCATTTAAATACTTGAATATTTGAAGAATTATCTCTCCCATCATGTGCAAGTGTAATTCATCAACTCTATCAGACACTTTTAAATGCTGTGCCACTGAGTTCCTGCTCTTCCTGTCAGCATTTTTGGTGCTTCTGAAAAGTGAACACCTGGCTGCTATAATCATTCTGGTAGCACTGCAACCTGGAAACATGTGGCAGTGGAACACAATGTAAGGCAGCACGACGGAGCAGAGCAGGACACAATGTTTCCCCGCACTGAGCCGAGGCAATTAATATAACAACACAGACAGATGGTTGTGTCAAAACAAGTGATTGACTGAACCAGGTTAGCCATCCGTTCCCTTGTGTAGTTCATCTGCGGACAGAAAATAAATGGAGTACCTGGGTTGTAGATGATGATGCGGGATTGTCAGGCAGAGTAGCTGTGTTTCCATGCAGTACGAGTCGTTCTTCACACAGTGACACTGCTTTGTGTAACGCGTGCTCTGCTTGCTTGTGGGCTGAGAATCAAAAATCCTGCCCTCGTAGTTGTTCACATAAAAATGCTGCAGGTGAAGATGCTTCAACATAGAAATATCTGATGTGTAAACACAGCAGGGCTTTATGCTTTTAAGAAAGGAGCCTAATGTTCTGTTTGTTCAAAACTCCTCCTTAAATCTTTAAAACATTAGCGTTGTTCTCACTGTGTTTGGGGTGGAGGACTGTTGTCATTCATCACATGCTCCACCTGTTCTCACCAGCTAAAATCCCTTGTGCCTAGAGTATATTTCACTGGCATCTGGCACATGGTTGATACACACATACACACACACTTTGACTAGAAGAGATATCCTAGGCCTTTTATCCTCTAAACACAGACATAAATCCGTGGGTTTGGACTCGGGCCGTGCATTGGAGGCCAGCAGTGGCCCTCTTGTCAGTAGGGTCTCTGGGATATTATCCCATTAATCCTTCATTGAGAAGAGGTGGAATAAAAGGCTGATAAATTGATGCTGGGGAATGATTCACTTACAGTTTAACCTGCTGAAAATGCAACTTGAATTTCTGTTCGCGTAATATTCACAAAGATTTGATGTGAGAAGGCTTCTCTCTATGTTCTCTGAATTGAAAGAATATTGACCTGACGGTTGGTACCATTCAGTAAGGAGAAGTTGCCTAGTTTCCTCTTTTTCACTGTTAGGTTTCCTCCTTCTTTAAAACAAATAAATGCCTTTATAATATCTCAAACTAATGCAAATGGGAACATCTGTGTGCGCTTGTGCAATGATGACCTTTGCTTGTAGTTCCTCCTGTTAATAGTGAAGTGTATCTTTTACAGGGGAGCAATTTTAAAGACAAATTTTGTCACTAGGGGTATCATTGTTTTATTTTAATAATGATGTTTTCTGATGTTTTCCCCCCTGATTTATTTACCATGTGCAAATCAAATTTGTAAGTTTTATTCTAAAACAATACAAAACGCTCTTTGTAAAACTCTTGAGAAAATCTGTGTTTGTTTTATAAAAATCTAAATGAATGCCAGCAAATAATCCAAGTGGTTCCCAACTGTGTTTCAACTGTGTGAACCCTTAAAGCAAAGCAACAGATGGAGGGCTCAACTCTTATGCCATTTTTCCAAATTGTCCGTATGGCACCAAAGTTCAGGGATCCAGGTCTGGTTGGGTGGGGGTGGGGTGGTGGTATTTAAAGCCCACAAGGGGGAAGAAGAGAACGAGTTGAGGGAGAGAGAGGGTTGGGGGGAGGGGTTCCTAAATTTCCTCTACACCTGTTGTGTGTTGTAACTCCTCCCTCCACGACAGTCCTGTCACTTCATCTGCTGTTAAAACTCGGTGGAGGAATTCAGGGCGATTGTTGTTTACAAGGGACCCCTGACGCAAGAAAGTGACGTCAGACATAAAGTCAGTCAGAAAAACAAGCATGATATGTAGGTTGTTGCCACCACGTCACAGAAAATAGTTAGCCGCTCTGTTGCGTGTAGGGTTTTCACACATCAGTGCTTTCTTGGTGTTGATCAGAATGTTCTTAGACAACATTTAACAACTTTGTTTTGTAAAATAAAAGTATTGAAATAAAAACCTTCTTGAATTAAGGTATCAAAGAAGGAGCAGTACCAAAATGTGTTTTTACCCAGCCTGAGTTAAAAAAAATTCCATGTGTGTATATATATATTTTTTAATAACTCTTAGTGGCATAGATATCACCTTATCACTTGCAAAGAAAAATTACCAGTTTAGGTTTAACAATATAAACGTCAGCACCGCGTGTATGTGTTTTTAACTTCTACACCTACTCCCTGTAGAGTTGGTTTGCAAACATCAGTCCTCGTGACAAGTAGAGGCTGCGATCGTCCAAAAAGTCACCGTCATACCCGGCAAACTTTCTAGTTTCCTCTGAGGTGATGAGTGTTGATGGGGAGTGTTGTTTGTCCACTCAGAGCTGATACAGCTTCACGGCGGCTGTTCAAATCTGTCAGAAGCGTTATGGTTGAGGACTTACGTAAGTGCTGTCACACTGTTGGTTTTCCACACAGTGTTGATGTGTGCAAATCCAGGAAAATGTCATCATGTCAGCAATTCTGCCCACCATTATTGGCATTTATGTTTGAATACTGTTGACACCCCCTTTCTGTGGAACCCTCAGATGGATCGATGTTAGACTTTTTATATATGTATGAGTCTTTACTGATGCGACGAGCCCCTTTTTTTTAGAGCAGAGAGGAGCAGTGGAGCAGTTTCACTCCATCAGCCCCGAGAGATGAGTGCAAATGATGCTCTTTTCCTCCACTCTGTCAGCTACTGACGGATGAAAAGAGCCTGTTACATTTCTCACTCTGCCTTTTAGCTTTGTTCGGTTCATGCATGGCAGCCAACAATGTAAATGGCAGTAAAAGAGAGAATGTGCAGCATTATAAATGAATTTTGAAAAGCAAACACATACTTGAAATTTGTCTTCCAGCGTCTGTAGAGGATGGTCTTGAGTTATTTATTTACAATATGACCTATATCCTGCTAACTTTATTTATAAATTGCTGTATTCCTAAAAGAACAAGAAACATTATGAAACATTTTAGAAATATTATACCGGCACAAAAGAGTCATGTCAATTTCAGACACTTTAATTAAGGTTTGGATATCTCATTTTGAAATGAAATGGATTTTTAGTGCTTAAAAATCCAATAACTGAGATGAGCAGGCATAACTGTACAGAGCAGCTCAAGCCCTTTGTCTCTGTGTTTTTAATAACTACTGACCTGGGGTTTGTTGACAATAGGAGCTGCAGTTTCTTTCACTGTGGGGGAAGGGTGTAGATTTCTTATTACTGTCAGACAGGTGGACTGAAGGGTCCAAAATCATGGAGCTGTTATTACAATGTAGCTTCAGCTTTGGCTCGAAGCTGTAAATTAGATTATTCAGTTTTAGGAGATTTGTGTGTGTAGTATAGGTTCAAAGTACGTTTTATACTTTCATTTGCATTTTTATACTGCAGTATTTTATATATTTTCATATTCCAACTACACATTTGTAATACATGATAATTGAGTAACTAAATCTAAATGAATACAGCTTTCTAT
>JAVQJL010090331.1:0-24132 GCA_036024295.1 Nannoperca obscura | reverse complement strand
AAGATTACACCATAATTATCTGTGAAAAAAAAACGTATTTACGTTTACTAGAAAATGTACTCGGGATCTCGAGATAATAGATCAAATAAAATTACTGGCTTCCATAATAAACAAAATGGCTTAACTGAAATAACTGACATACTTGGAGGACTTTGATGGAAATCTTTTTCCCCATTCATACACAATACTAATTGACAAGTAAAAATAAAAACTAGATTCATTATTTTTGGATAAATCACATCTGAGCAAAATCTCAGTGATTATTGAGACACAAAATGTTCAGTTTCATATAAATTAAAGATATATTATGAATAATCATTCACATTAATAAATACAGACAAAATATGTAATACAAATAAAATTTGTAATATACATTTTAAAAATGTTTTTAAAATGTATTAATTAAATTATTTATTTCATAATGTCTTAGTTAGTTGACTAAGTGTGCTTAGTCAAACTAAATTACAATTAAAGAACACGCCTCCACCGCAGTGTGTGTGTGTTTATAGTCAGTTTTCTTATTGCTGTGACTCGTGTGTAGCAGCTGACTATTGTGTGACCCTTTCTGCCTCTTTCCATTTAACTCCCTTCTCCTGAACGCTGCAGTTGGTGTGAAAAGTTGGCGCACCGTGGCAGCCTTGACATGCTTAAACACACACGTGGTTAGTGCGTGTCACTACCTTTGTTGTCTCTTCTCATCTTTTTTTTGCTTCTTTCTTCTGTTTTCTCTCTCTTACACACACACACACACATCTTTAGGACCCCCCTGTCCCACGTTCTTTGTGTTGGTCCCGACTCCAGCTCCAATTACCTGGTGGCTACGGCAGCAGGGCCTTAACTGGGTTGTAGCACCGAACAGGCATGTCTGCAACGGATCGCCCAGTGGGAGGGAAGGAAGAAGAAGAGGAGGAGAGAGAGAGAGAGGGGAAGAGAGAGGAAGAGAAAGAAGAGAACACTTAGTTAAGATGAAGAGTGAAAGCAAGGAGAAGAAAAACAGGACAGTTACACTGAGAAAGATGGAAGAACATAGAGGAGAGAAATGCAAGGCAGGAGTAGAGGAGGAGGTCCTGGAAGCACGGCAGAGGAAGAGAGAAGAAGAAAGAGGCAGGAAATAAGCCTCCTGTGGCCTGTAGAGAATTTAAAAAGAGGAGAAAAAAACAGGAGTGTATACAATATTTGACAACTGAAAGCCATGACATGCAGGTGGTTAATGGTTAACATATTGATGGTGGTTGATGTGTATGAACCTGTTCTCAGGTGTCCTTTTTCCTCTCATCCCACAGTTTCACATAATTAATCGTTCTGTATTTTCTGCCATATCTTTACCGTTCCGTATGTTTTTCTACCATCTTTTCCTCTAATACCTCCCTTCTCTTCTCTATCCATCTTGTCTCTTTTCAGATTGTGAGGAGGAAAATGATAAGAAGAGGAGGAGGAGGAGGAGACAGAGGAGAGAGAAAGCAAGCAGAATAAAGGCCAGGAGTGGGTGAGAATGAAAAGGAGCTGTCATTTCTTACACAGCTTAAGAAATGATCTTACTGAGCCTAATGCAACATACAATTTGTGTGATTTATACTATACGTAGAATAAAAAATCAAATATGCATTATTGGTCTATTTTTGTATGCAGAAACATAAATGCAACATCAAAGGACCAGCATCCTGAAAAACCTGCTGAATACATTCAACAGTCTTAATAAAACTGTAGTCAAAATGGCTTCTATCTTTAATGGTGTGTTTTTAAAATGCCTGCTCATGAATTGGCAAGGGTAGCACAATTAGAGCAGCTGCCGTGCCTTCACAGAATTTGTGTTGGTTTCATTGAGAATTTAGGCATCAAGAATTTCATTAGTTTTGGCATCACAAAACAGCAGCGTTCGCTCTTGTCAAAGGAAGTTATTTTTACCTTATTTTTTTCCTACATTTCTAATGTCCCATTAAACAAAATCAGTTTAATATATCTTAAATGATCTTAGATAATCATGGCAATGTGGTAACACTTTACTTTAACCATCCATTACACATTTAAAAGCAGTATATTAACACTTTAACAAATGGTTTATAACACACTATAATCTAATCCTGCTCTGAAGCATCTGTTGCTGATATATTAACAATTATATATAATTAAATATGATATACACTAATAATACAGTCAGTAATAAAGCATTTATTACCTCTTTAAGCACATGTAGAAATATTCACGAGCCGGTTTAAAAACTATTTTACATGTGTCCAAAATTTATGAAGACATGTTGATCTGGACAAGGTTCAGTTCTGCTTAAAATGCTTAACTCTAATCTCCTTTCCAAACATAATCTTTGTTAGATTTACTAGTGTTTTTTTGTGTGCAACAAAAATCATGATAAACACATTATTCCAAAAGTATCAATTACAGATCATTTGACATTCCAACCAAGTTCCAGTCCAAGTTTTACTAGAACCCCTACAACACTTCCCATCGAAATCAGACCATCGTGTGTAAGATGTGTGTAAGATATTATCTGAGGAAAAGATTTACCTTCAGTTAGAGGCCTGCCCCACCACACTAAATGGTTATTAATAAACAAGATGCATTCTTAGCTGTCAGACTCACAACTTTCTAGTATTCACAAACAGGAGGTTGAAAGCTCCAGGAACTCATTATTCACTCTTAAGTTAAACAAGAATCTATGTAGCATCCGGTGTCTATGTGAGTACGTTGTATTTAACGTTGACAATAAAGATTTAATGTTTTACTGCCTGCCATGTCTTATAAACTGAGGCTTGTTAAATTATGTATTTTATTGTTTTTTCCTTCAAATTTCCTTCAAAACATCAACGACTATATGTATATTGGTGAAGATCAGGGTGTAATAAAAATAATAAATAATAAATATAATATGTTAGGGCTCGTGTATGTACATCCATTGACAGATACCGCTCTGTACAAGTAGACACATAAGGCAGTATAATGTAACATAGATTATACTACGTGACATTAAAGAGATATGATAATAATAATCGCAGCTTTCAACTCATTTTAAAGATGCACGTTTGCTGACAAGCCTAATGGGAGAGAAGAATCAGTAACAGTCTCTGTTAAAAGCGACTCTATCAAACTGACCAGTCTGATTTTCTACTAAAATAACAGTGAACAAAGACTACATATATATTAGGATGCACCACTCCTTGTCAGACCTCTGCTCTGTAAAACTAGGGAATCATATTACTTTCTGTTATACCGAAGATGCCTAAATAACTGATGTTTGTAGGTAACATTAAGCATGTTTTTTAATAGCATCTACTGATTTACATCAGCCCTGAACATGCAAGGCCAATGCTGACATAGAGTCAATCGTTTGGGACCTGTCTATGTCATGAGTCATCAGTCTCTCCCCTGACCCACACACTACATAGCCACACCTCCTTGTTTTTACTGCACTTGTTGCATTTTTTTAATTTTCTGGGAGACAGGGTTCTAGCAGGATTTGAGGGTGGAGTTACAGTTTAACCTCAACGTTGAAATGGTAACTATGACGTTGAACAATGAATCTCATGACTACATGTATGAATTATCACCTGACTCTGCAGTTCCTCCCAGCTCTATGGGGCATTTTAGCATCTTTCAGCTGATTGTTTTGGTTCATTCTCACTGTTCTCATCTGTGTTGTTTGTTTTCATCAATAAGCTCTAAAAACCCACTGTGCACTACTTACCCAGCACCAAACAGCAGACAGAAACAGTTAGCAACTAGCTGGTGAACACTGTGCATTTAGCAGCTAGAGACAGACATTCCCCTCAGGAGTTGGTGAAGAGTGAATGTTGGACTGACATTCATCAGGTGGCCAGAAACACGACACCTTGTGAATGTTAATGTTGCTCCATATCTGCTTGATGCTTAAATAAGCAACTGTTTGCTAACAAGTTTGCCATATCAACTTAAAAAGTGATAAGATTTCAGTGTTGTGTTTATAGCTTGTTTCTGCTGCCCCCAAGTGGCCAAAAAAAGTGTGTGCAAGTAAAATAAAATCTTCACACCTCACCACTCTAAAGCCCTGTGGTGGACAACACTTTAGATGCATCTTCCTGATATCCAGCTGTAGCCCCAGTTTCACCAAGGTCCCAATGTAACTCATTGTGTCTCTTTTCTTGCAGCACGTCTTCTTCTTAATTCTTTTAGATTAACTCAAGGAATTCAGTGCAGGATTGTAGCTTTTTGCCTAGATGTAGCTACGTCACCAAAAGTGAATCACAGTTGACTCTTGTCGCAGTCATTCCAGGAAAAGGTCCATTGTGGCGCTTCACATAATTTTGCTGGTCAGGCTGCCTTGGTGTAAATTTACCAAACATAAAGTCACATGGCAGGCAACTCATTCATTGGACAGTTTTGGTGACCTCTTATCCTGTACCAATAGTGGTACACAGACCTGCGGGACAAAATATGTACAAAGTTGTTTAGTCTTCTCTTGTGGTCTCCATCCACCATACTGTTTTTGACTCTTCTCCGTTCTTCTCTCTGTCTTCTCACCCACCACTAAATCATTGTGTAAGTGTGTGTTTTTCCACGTCTCCATATTTTCAGCATGAATCTCGTGTTCTTCTTTAGCACGTGTGGGCGGGTGTCTGTCTGTCTGTCTGTCTGTCTGTCTGTGTGTGTGTGTGTGTGTGTGTGTGGGTAAGTAACTGTTTGGGTGTGTGTCCAACGCCAGTCCCACATTCTGCATCACCATTCATCTCAATTTAACAGCGCTCAATGTGTGACTCGCTGCTGTGCATGTGTGTGTGTGCGGCCATCAGAGCTTGTAGATGTATAAATCATTGGTCGAGATTACGGCTGTTTTATTATTCATGATGCAGGCCTTTTATTGCCAGAGATATTTATCTCTTCGCTATCTCCTATGACCTGCAAGAAAAAGAGGGAGGAGGGAGAAGTCAGTGTGTTCCTGCGTTTAGAGGGGGTGGGAGGCTTTAGCTGAGCTGTACATAAATAAATTTGTTAAGTGGGCGGGTGTGGTTGAGTATTTGTGTGTGAGCGTGTGTGTCTTTTGTGAGTGTTACCTTCGATTCTCCCACCATGAGGCCCAGAAACCACCCGCAGCACTCCTGCATAACACATTTAGCTTTTCCCTCGCTTTCTCTTTTCTTCCTCTTCACACATGCGTCTTCTGCTCCTTCCTTCTTTACCTCTCTCTCTCTCTCTCTCTCTCTCTCTCTCTCTCTCTCGTGCAGTATTGGTTTTTGATATGATATTTCTGATTCCTTATGTTAATAACATTAACAATGGCTCCGTTCTATTCAAGTGTCCCAGTGAGTCATGGCAGTGTGACAGTGAGCCAGCATGAGCAACACCAGGACCCTGAAACTGAAGCAACTACATGAAATTCATCTTTCATTCATTTTATTATTTACACTTGTGCTTTTTCTGCGGTTACATGTCAGAAGGCATGTTACTCTGGGAAAAAGTCCTATAGTTACGCTGCACACCTGCTGGAATATGACGTCTGTAGTCAGCTGATAGCCATGCAGCTTTCAACAAGCCAGCAATTTTGTGAAGCATGAATAAAACAACTGATGCCAGTCAGCTAACACAAACTCACCTCCAGTGCTCTTGAACTAGAGGCTTGATCACACTGCATTTCTGTTCCACGAAACTCCCCCCGCTCTCTGCCCCTAAAGAATAATAACTCAATTCCCAAACACAGTGCAGAAGTGTTTCTATCACATCTGCTCAGTCAAAGTTGAACAAAGGTTGAACGATGGACACTTGAATTTGTCATTCGGCCTTCAATCAGTGAATGGGAGGCAGAGCAACAATTTGTATACTGGAAATGTAACATGACTGTAACATGACGGAATGTGATACATTTACTTCTAGTGGACTTCTAGTGCCGTGTTTGCTTATAGGTTGATTCATATACAAATAAATAATGTCAGCTTCCTCTGGGCTCTCTTTAATCTTCTTCTCTTGGGTTGTATTTGCTTTTTGAAGTGCAGCCAGAAATTAAGTCATTATTAATAAAGATCCAAGACTTCATTCTGCGTTATAGGCGTTTGCTTGCATCCTCCTTTGTATATTTATATTATCGCTACAATATTCAGCTTGCCTGGATTCTGCTGGGGTTTCATTTCATGTAGCGAGGCCATTTTAACTAAGTGGTCCCTGAGATACTGTAGCCGCCTCTCTCTCCATCTCTATCACACACACAAACACACACACACACACACACACACACAGAGTCATGTGGAACTAAAGAGGAGCATGTGTAGCAGGTCAGCCTCCCTTTCACCTCACAGGTGGCACTCACAGCTGTTCTCTCACACACACACACACACACACACACACACACACACACACACCTCTGTAAGTGCAGTATGGAGCCCCCTGGTGAAGCACTGGGCTAGTTTTCACTATGTTGGTAGTCCATTTTTTTATTTAGACTTTTTAATTTTTAACATTGCTCAACAACTCAATCTGAATTTGACAATGATTGTGGTGTTAAGTGTTTGCTGTGTTTTCCTTTATGCTTGAATTTTGAATTCTTGCAAATGAATCCACTTTCCTGCCATTCTTTTGTCTACCTGTCCAGAAGAAGTGGCTGATAAGTGTAATGTATTGTGCACAAAGCTACTGACAGCATTTCAACAATGCTACAGCGCAACACATCACACCAAAATTACAGTAAAACAAAGCAGTACAGTACGACAGTCTAACTACAGATATTGCTGTCACCTGTGTCTCTGTCTTTCTCCCCCTCTCTCCACATAATACAACACAATGAACTTTAATAAAGACAATATTCCTTTGCTGTGTGCGTCTGGACCTCAAATAATGAAAAATATTGATTTGAAACATCTTTAAGTCGATATTACTCTGTCATCAGGGAGCACGGACAGAAGAGAACGAGGTATCGAGTTGCCATTCTGAAGCTAACAGCACCATCTAGCGGCTGCTGAAGCTCAAAGGTTGGAAAATAGGGTTTGCAGCAACAATGGGTCACCAGCTCCTGTCTTGCAGACTAGAATACTATGGATATATAATAAATTATCTGTTTGATTATTTTCAGATTAAAGGTCATGTAATTAGGGCCCGAGCACGACATGTCGTGCAAGGACCTATTGAAATTCATTTTCTTTTGATTTTTTTAAACGTCTAATGTGTGTATGTGTTTATTAATCACACATTATTAAGTCGGAGGCTGTTGTGTATCACCTGAAAAAAAATTAACTGCCCTCTACTTTAATGTACACAGATTTCCTTTCTTGGGGTAGTGAAATCTAAAAGCATAAAGAAAAACAAAAATGTATATGGTTCTTTATCTAAATTTTTTATTTATTAAAATGCCATTTATTTTTCATTGGCCGGATTCCCTGGAAGAGAGACATTTTTTAAGTAATGAGGGCTGAAAAAAACTTATTTATATAAACCTTAATTTGCAGTGAAGAAATGATGCTGTCCATTGAACATGATGTGGGGTTAAGTAAAAGTACCATAACAGTGGTTGTTAAAGGAGAAGACTTGTTAAACTCACCCAGATGGTGACAGGTGATTTCTTATTCTTATTTTTAATTATTAAATAGTTAGAAAAGTGGGCAAGATCGTAAGTTTTAGCTGAAATTCACTGTCAGTGAAAATTCACTGTCAGTGCAATGTTATTTGATTTTAAAAACTTACATTTCATTGGATTCAAAGTATCCCTTAGGTAGAACAATTGTAAAATGTGTTAAATAAGTCTTGTTTAAACTGAACATATAAAATAATTTGTGATCGTTATGCAGTTTACAGAATGGTTGCTTTGCTGTGTCCTCTGAATTCAAAAACTGAAACTGGCACGATGTGTACTGTAAGGTGCTAAGTGATTTGATCTATATTGTGTGTGTGTGTGTGTGTGTGTGTGTGTGTGTGTGTGTGTGTGTGTTTAACATCAGAGCATCACTACACATTCAGTTTGAGACTTTACATTCGGTACCAAACAATATCCTAAACAGCCTCTCACGTGGTATTTTATTTGGCAAATGTTAACACAGATCATGACCCCCCACCACCCCTCCACTATGAGAGGGGCAGGGGATCGATCAGCGTCACATTCTCTGTTGCCGTGGAGAACACAATACGCTAATTTCTGTCCTTTCAGTAGCTAAAAAAAAAGCAAACATGAACTGCCAGTTTTTCTTTTTTTATATAGTAATATAACAATAATATAAATCTTAATTGTGTTTACGTCATTTTAGGTCTTTTTTTTTCTTATGTAAATATTGTGGATACTTGCATATAAAATACTTTTTGATGGACAAGTACATCCAGGTTTGGTAGGTAGTTACCATGAATGAGGGGAAATACTGTACATATATAGGCTGATTGCTTCGCAACACAGTGCTGTTTTTCTACTTTGCTACTATCATACAATCTTCATTTTCAAACTGCCTAATTTCAACATCACTGCTGCTTACTTCCTCAGTGCATGTTGTGTGATAACAAACTCCAGAGGGGGAGGAGGGGACAGGGTTCATATGAAAAATGGTGTCTCAGGTTTTAGAACTATAAAATGCTACAGTAGCATCTTTAAATCTGCAAAGAAGTAATGACCATTTCTGGCAGCAGTACAGTTCAAACATAGTTCCATATAAAATGCCATCACTTGGCTTCACTTGTGTTTGTGCTCATAACATGCTTGCTGCTTGTTTGCTTTGTAAGCTGTGAAGGAAAACAAGATGTTACTTTTAAATACTATACGTGTACCACATATGTGTGAGTAATTAAACTGGTTCCGTGTGAGTATTTTGGGGGGTATCGCTCAGTCTTGTTTTAATATTCCAATCCTTCATTAAGCACATCGGTATTGGCATCATCTCCCTTTTATACACTCACAAGACAAGGGTGAAAAATCCCATCTATACCTACTTTCAACCATCGGTTGGTAACCGATGACAGAGGTGTGTGTGTGTGTGTGTATCTGGTTTGTCTTTTTCTCCATCTCTAGGCCATGCAGTGCTGGGTGACAGCAGATGTCTCTTTTGTCTTCTGTTCTGTATTGGGTTTGTGAGCCTCACTTACACCATTTCTCTCTAAACATGCCTGTGTTTTACCGTTATTATATCAACTGGTACATTGAGGCAATGTCTGAAGGTCTGAGGAGAACATTTGTTAACAGAAGGCTGCTTGTTGGGGCTGTACTCTCCAAAAAGAAGATATTGCCTTTATTTATTAACTAGGGTTCGTACAGCTTTACAGTAAAATTCAAGCCCTTTCAAGGTACCAATACCAAAAATGTCCAGACTCTCAAAGCCTTTGTTACTTTAAATGCCAGGAGACAACAAACAAATATGATGACAGAATCATTGCATTATTTGAATTATACCATACCAATCAAACACAGCCCACCTTACATGTGTACGGTTTTCAGATTCCAGTGATGTCTTTAATCAGATAATGGGACTGACTGTAGCATAGTTGAAGAGCTGTAATGAATAGATCATAGAGCTAATATCTCTCTTTAACCAACCAAAGCATTACGTCTTGGTGTAACTAAGTAAACTGGGTTAGTGCACAGTACTGGACCTTGAATATCAAGAAGAATTCAAACACCAACTAGAAATCATTATTTCCAGCTAAATATTAAAACAAAACACAAACTAACTTAAAGAATTCAAACCATTAGCCTAAAATTATGTTGGACAACAATGGCCAGATTACTCACTGTTGGGCCCCTACTGAGCCCCCACTTATTGCTGTCTGTGCATGGTATACGTAGGCTACCTTGTTGCCTCCATGTTCCCATTAATTCCAGTCCAACTAGTACAAAAATACATAATTTGTGTTAGTTTATAATCATTTGATTAAACACACGCAATTATTAATATGTAATTACTTGTATTACGTGAGCACAATACAATCTACAATGGCAAAGCTCTTCAAACTACATTTTGACACAGGGTCCCTCCACAAGACATGGCCACAAAATAAGCTATTGATGCAGTACCCACTTTGGATTAATTGTAATTAAATTGTGCGAATTTGCAATTAATCAAATTTCCAAAACCATGCAGGGATTGTTTTAGGGATTTTTTTGTCCCCGGGACAGTTGCCTCCTTTGCCCAATTGGAAATCGAGACTTGTAGCTTCTGAAATAACTGCCGACCCTGCTGCAATAACTGCAAGAGCCAATGACATCGCACAACCACGAGAGGGCAACGATGTACGTCTTTCGGCTGTAATGTTTTTGGATTGTCTGGCCTGTCTCTGTCTGCACAGATGCAGATACATACTTACTTTTCTTAAGCAGTCATCAGCTGCTCATATCCTCATATCGACGCCGTCTAAACACTTCCTGGGGGTACTACAGAACTGACAGTCGCATCTTACAGGATCTTCACCTACGGTTTTGATGTCGCAAGAATATAGGTTACTTTGCGTCTTGTTTTAGGTTGTTTTCACAACAGATAAGCATCTTGGACATTGGCCGTGAGCAGCACGCTTAACTGTCGTGTTTTGATGACGCCATCACTGGGACTTTCCGGATACGTCACTCGGGGCTTCCGAGTTATTAAGCTAGCACTACTTAGTGTGTTCATGTCGTTAGACGCTGTAAACGGCGCTTCGTTTCTCTGGAGTACACACCAAAAGAGACCATGAAAACGCCAAAGGCTCATAGCAGTTCTGAAAGGTTTGAATATTGAGGCGTCGTTGTCAGGAGCGACGGTAGGACCGATAGGCGGAATGTCAACAACGCGGCCCCTCCTCGGAATGAGACGAGTCACCGAGCTAACGTGCCCGGAGCAGCCGACCAGCAGGCTCCCTGCGTCAGCCGGGAGGCACCAGCAAGAGACCCCCACCGTGGACGACTTTACCGTGCTAGAGGATAAAGAAGATGAGCTGAAATGCGCCAAGCCACGCGTGGACCAGGTGTTTAAAGTAACGTTCACTATTATCGGTCTGTTGGACCACACGGGACAGCCGCACGGCAGCAAAACATCACGGCAGATATGGCTGCAGCTCAGAGGAAACAGAGAAGACGTGTCAAAGGCAAAGGTGAGGTCCCGTTGTAATGTTTCACTTGCATTTCCTAGCTTATCTGTAGATAAACCAACAGTCCTCCTTAACAAAGACTTGTTTTTTATCAAATATAACGCCAAATAATCACCACGCTGACAATACCGCCCACTGTCCGTCTGTTTTTGGCCGATGAACAGGTGTAACGTTAAGTTATCAGTGTCCCGTGATTGGCACCACCTGCTTATTTCTCACACATCGCACCAGCATAATGTAACGTATAACATCAGAGCTGGGGGAGAATGTAAGAGGTTATTATGTTTTCGTCTCCCTGGTCTTTAAAGGCAGCGCCAGCAAGTGACAACTTTGTTAAGTTGTTGTCGCTAAGAGAGAGATAGTCTCTTCCCTCTTAGCCAACACATCCGCAGTACAAGCAGGGATATCTTAGACATAATATCACCCACACTTAAGTTAGAGCAGATATTCTATGAAATGGTGGCTAATTCACAATACAGTACAATCACAATAAGGCTGTAACCTGTTACAGAACACTTTACATTTTAATAGACAACTGAACCGATATAAAACATTATGTAATAAAGTGTATAGTTTAAATGTCAAGCAACCATGATACAGACAAAAGCTAGAAGTAAGCAGTTGAGAGTTCAGTTGTCTGCAGTATGAGAAGCAACATAATGTATAAATCACAATATTTTGCTGTATTTTATGTTTGAATCATACATGATATATTTCAGCATTGTGTTGATGTATTTAGACATTTTGGGGATACATGCGTCTTTCTTTCTGAATTATTGTCAACTTTATTTTATTGTGTGGACATGATTGCTACTATGAGGTACACAACCCATACTTCCAAATAAATATTTTCTGGCCACAAACTAACCTCTCTAGGATTTTGTGTCCTGGGGATCTCACTTCAGAGGCTCGTGGGGGCTTCCGGGCCCACTTTGGTTCCAAAACCTTCAAATTTGACATTTAACAGTATGAGACAATGTGACAGCACTCTCAAATAAACAATGATCAGGGTCACTGAATCACATTATCTGACCCAAATTAAAAACACAGCCGTCAGTTTAAAAGACAGCTGGGCCTGAGGTGCATTTAGAGATTATACTTTACCCATACACATGCAAAATAGTGGTCAGCATCTGTTGCATTTACTTATTTCTGTGTGATTTCCCGTACAAGAGCATCTTTCACACTTCTGCATCTTGTGTCACGAGTCCCTCTTCTGTGCGTAAGTTGCTCCCCCTATAACCAGCTGTTCCGAGCTCTGCCAGTCAACCGAGAATGTGATGTGGAAATGGTAATTTCACTGTCAGCCTCATGATCAGGATGACACAGGAGTCATAAATGGCTTCCTGCATAACCATACCAAGTATGGTGGTGCCTCCTCTAGTTTGGGAAATCACTGTCATTATTCCTATAACAGCCTTTCTTGTAATGTAGTTTCACAAGAAAGAAATGCTGCACATGATCGAAAACTGTCGTAATTGTCATTTTCTCTTTCAACAATCTGCCACAGTTTTCAACTGCTTCTCATCAGCAGTATTTGGTTCTTATACATTAATATGTCATCTTTTGCTTTCTAGTGTATTTTGGCTTTGACTAAATGGAAGGAGAGTCGGTTAAGTGATGCAAGTAGCTTTGAGGTCTCAGAGCTACCATATGTTAAATGTAGCATTAGTAAAATAGAAAGTTTGTTGATTAGTTTCTGTCCAGTCAGTCACATCACTACACTTACTATGATGGTTTGATAACTTGAATATTGATTACTTAAAGTCTAACTCTGTGCAAATGCAAATTAGTCTGGAATCTCTAGAAGCCATTGGATAGACCTGCAACCAATCAGAGCAACAAAATGCATCACGTAGCGCTGAGCAAATCCTGTCGGAAGTAGAGCAAGCGCATCTTTTTTTATCAACAAAAGCTTCAATTGCAGTTGTTTGTTATTCTTTTAGAGAAAGTATACCATCCAGTTAGTGGCAGCCATCTTTGTTGTTTACAAAAATGCCTCGACGGCGCTCCTCTGTACAATTTTTGTATCAAACTGTTGTGATTGGTCCGATCAGGGTCTGGTCGGATGGGAATCTGTCTGAATGGGAGGGGGGCCAGAGAATTATTTCTTGTTAAAGGGTTGGTTTGCTTAAATTACCAAAACATAAACATGCAGATAGTTTGGGGTTTCTTTGCCCAGGTTTTGAGAGATTCGATATTCTGATATTTCTGCCTCCACAACAATACCATGTAAGTAAATGGGTTTTTGGTGCTTACAACATTCAAAAATGACAAACAGCAAATACATAATTAAATACTTACTGATAAGCTTTCAGCTCATGCACCATGGCATACATAAGGATACTGTAAGCTTAAAAATCACACAACTATGTAGAGTTTGCTACCAAAAACTGAACTTAAAACTGAAAAAAAAGTTCTATTTTTAGTTGTATTTCACTAGCAAGGACCACACCATCAACAAGATAAGTTTAAATGATTTATTAGACAATTATAATGCAAGTCTTTTCAGAGGGTGATTGTGACGAGAGTGAACGACGGGAAGGTTATGTTGTATTGATTGTGATGGTAGTGGAAATTCTCCCAGGTTAGACAACAGTGATGAAAAGGATAGGATGATGCTGGAATGAGTGGGAACATGAGCTGTGTGGAGAATATGTTGTGTAACGGAATGCCAGATTAGGCAGAACATCAGCGGCAGATTGAGCATATCTGAGATCTTGGTGTAGTGGTGAAATGCTTGAGAGGACTAACGGTTCATGAATTCTTTTAAGAGTTCTGAGATGCCATGCAAGGAAGAAGTGGCGGATCTCATTGTGAAGGAGCATGCGGAGTACTGGACGGGCGAAACGCTGGACAAGTAAAGGGGAATGAAATGGTCATGGTGACAAGATCGAACTACGGGAAGGTTACGTTGTACTGGTTGTGAAACGGGAAAGAGTCAGCAATATGAAACGCCAGATGTAGCATACTCGAGGTGTGGTCCTGCACCCGAAATTCTGCTAGATAGCTTGAATAAAATAATAATAATAAAAGTACTAGCACCTACGTTCTCTCAGCCCGTTTGGTTATTGCAGAGCGGCCGGACATGCTGGAAATCCCAACTCATTTTATTGGTCGTTTTATTGATCACACCCAAATATTTGTGATCTGGTTCTCTGTCACGTCTAACATCCTCTCTTTCATTCTCTCCAACTGAGTCATTGTTGAGTCATTTTACATTCTCATTACTACTGAGCCTTTTTTTTGTACACACACATTATCGCTAAAGAAATGTGACGCGGTATCTATAAGGAAGTTACTGCTCCCACCTGCAGCTGATTCATCCGAACATTTCCCATAGCCAGGAGATTCCCTGAATCAATGAGTGTTTAGTTTCAGCACGTGTCAGCTTTACTGCTTCAGCGAGGGTGGGGCAAGTGTTTGTGTGTGTGAGAGAGTGAGTGAGAGAGACACATACAGTGTGTGTGTGCTTCTGAACTAAGAGGACACATTCAAGCAATTTTGGCACTAGCCCTGTAAAATCAACATATGCAATTTGTGCTTCATCCTGAATTTATCAGAAATATGTTAGCAGATATATTTTTATGTCACCTAAATTGTTACTATAGGACTCTTGAGAGGCCTGTTTGGCTTCTGAAGTTTTTACATGATCATTTTTTGCATTTAGCTTGTTAAGTTGCAAAAAGCAGTTCCTGTCATATATAGGAATTATGGTTTCTTTGTTTTCTTAATGATGCTGTTGTTCACTGACATGTTGTTACAGTAGTTTCTCCATCTGTCATGCAGGAATATGTTCGAGGACTCTGTGACCCCGAACTACAGAAAGAGGAGCGGTACCCGGTGGACATGCACTGTATTTTCGCTGGTGCCCGGGGCCTCTTCCTGGACAGGCTCATTCGAGACACAAGTGCTGAAGTTGTGGTGCCTGAGCCAGGCCGCCTGCGCTTGTTGGGCCGAGCTGAACCCGTAGTGATGGCCCAGAGCAGAGTTCAGCAATTTGTAGCACTGTTCCAGGTATGGGTAATAATAATCTGTGATCACACACAATTTAATTACAGCGGCAGAGGACTGTTCAGCCACCTTCACACTTCACTGTTGTATCTATATATCTGTTAAATATATTTTAACTGTTAATCTAATAGTTGGAGCCACTTCCTTAGTCCCACTGTAAACCTTTAAAACCTTTAAAGCTGAAACAATCACTCTATTAATCGTGGAGCCGATCGACAACCAATTAATAGGACAATTTGATTATTGTTTTAACATTTCTATAATTTTTACATACATGTACATACATGTACATGTATTACATTTCTATAATTTTTACATACATGTACATACATGTATTAGCTGGTTCTAGCTTCGTCTTTATTTTATATGAGAGTAAATGTAACATCTTTGGGGTTTGGACTGTTGATGGGACAAAACAAGCCTTTTGACGACGCCCCCTTGACCATTGGGAAATTATGATGGGCAATTTTAAAGTTTTCTGGCATTAATAGACCAAAAGATGAATTATTTCATAGGCAAATTAACCAGCAGATTATTTGATAAGGTAAATAATCATTGGCACCCTTCATCATGCAGTATGGCTCACTCACAATGTGTGTCTGTGTGTGCATGTGTGCGCAGGAGAAGCGAAGTCTGCCGAGCGACAGAGAGCCCGCAGTGAAACGAGCATTCAAGTCCTTTGTGGAGGAGAGGGATGATAAGTACACTATGGAGCTTCTGCTGCTGCCCAGTGCCCTGAAGGAAGAGTTACTGGGACTGGCGCATAGCCCCACTACCACAAACGCATCCTCCCTGGTTAGTGTGTACCTTTTATATTTTTTTTTTATTTTAAAATATGATTTATTACAGTACAGCGTCCACCTAAAACTTGTATTCACTAGAGTGACTCTGGATAGTCAAATGTATCTACTGGATAGTCGGGATTAGGACCTGATACTGTTGGATTCCACAGTGGCCTGTGAGATTGTAGGTTTTCCTATTCCTCTCTAGACCACAATTAAGCGACATGTGAAACCCCAGGGCAGTTAATGTGTTGCGCCACAGCTCAGCCAAAAAAAAGTTCAGTGTTGTAAGAGTTGGCGTAGTCATAATGTGCAACAAGTGGTAAGGATTTATGCTCAAATAAACACAATTATGGTGTTTTAATTGGGCTTCATAAAGAATAGACATCCTTAGTACATAGTGTTTGTCTTGATTTAGATGTACTGGAGTGAAATATCTCACCCTGACTGAAGTGAACTTACTTCCTGCTCTAATTGCAAGGGAAGGCTTGGATATAGGACCAGGCCAAGCCAGATCTTTGATTGTTGCATGTGAAGATGTCACTGTTAAGTTCTGTTAAATTTTCCAATTTTGCGGTGAAATAAAACAATTTGGTAGCTACTAAGTTAGATAATGAACATTTAACAAAGCTAATCAAGATCAAGATGGCGCCGCAGATGGCTGCCTCGGTGTGATGGTGCGCATTGTTTTTTCTTGTTGGCACCCACACACCAAACCAAATTCCATGTATGTGTAAGCCTACTTGGCAATAAATCTGGTTCTGATTTCTGATAATATGCATAGCAAGCTATTTAAAGATATCACAGATGAAAGAGGAAGAGCTGCACGAAACAAGTAAGGATTTGGCTAGCTTAATTTAAGCTAAAAGAGCAGGACGATAAACGAGGAACTGTCCATTTGACAGCCACCACCACTCACACCGCAGCAACCGGCTTTACCACCACTCATTCAACCTGTACTGACATCATTTTCCACTACTGTTATCTCTGGGGAAAATCCTGTTGCTGCTATGACCAGTTCACACGGATCGAGTACAGTAAGGAAAACGATGCAATCTTTTGCAAAGCATGTAGGTTTTTTTTCCAGAGGCTCACACTGAGTTGAGAGTTGAAAGAACTGGATTTGGCAGGAATCGTCTGCTCCGAACATGAGAAGGGCAAACGACATGCGACTGCTCTATCTAAATTGGAAGCTTCATGGTGACACTAGGTATATGGGTTTTATAGAGAGAAAGCATCGACAAGTTAAAGTGGTATTGGATGTTAATATGATGTGCGCCAAACAAGACATTCCACTCAGAAGACACGGGGAGACAGAGGAGGCTCTAAATGGAGGGAATGTTTTGGAGTTGTGGAGGGTCATTGTAAGAACCTGTAGTCGAGAACAGGCTTATAGCGCTCCTTCGAAATTATGAGCGTGCAGCTACTTTATTGTTAAAGTTAAAGGCACGACTGCACAAAATATTAATGTACTAAAATAAGACTAAACATAAACTGCTATGTGCGTTTGCTGCATAAACTATGGAGTGATAGAAGAGAGGGCTGTTGTTGGGTTTGTGGAAACGGATGACTTGTCAGCAGTGCGAATTTCAGAGGATTCTTAAAAGTGCTTACACCATCGATTTGGTTGGTGCTTCTGTTGTGTTGGGAACTAGAGGACAGACGCACACCATTTTAAGATTGACATTTTAACATGCCGTTTATGTACACTGCAGCTCTCACTGCCTTCATGATGCTGTCTGTTTTAAGTCTGGTTGGTGCTTCTTTGGCTTTGTGATTTAGGTCTGTACATCTACTGCCTTTTTTGTTTTTTTACTATAAGGGCTCATCACAGTTACGCCTGCTAACTCATGTTAGAGCCCTTCATGTCAAACACTAATATTTATTTTTTATCTAAAAAGGATTAGGATGATCATGAAAAAACAAAACAAAATACCTAGGCCCATCAGATTTTTTACAGGCCTGACCACATTTTTTTTTTATGTTTACGCCACTGCTGTGAAGGCCTGTTTGTCCTTGGCTTTTTTATTAGTCACAACAAAGCAGGTTTTTATCGTTCCTGTTCTACAGAAAAACCTGAATATCAGGTCTCAGGGTCAATAAACATGTACAAATGAAACATTACAGGGTGTGTAATCATAAGGCCATCCAAGGTTCCCAAGGAAAGTTAAGCATTCGTGCTGCTATTAAAACCTTTGCGATCACACGGTGAAACAGATCTTATGATCTTATGGAGTAGGTGTGCAGGTTTTGTCGTGCTTCTTTCAGTTTTGAAAGTGCTCTGACAACTTACATTAAAGGGTTTGGAACTTTTAACATGCAAATTAATTAATCTTGCTAACACGTAAATAGTTTATAAAAAGGGTATTTTTTTCCAAATGCTACTTTTAGGCATTTAGCAGTTGTTCTAATTCATAGCAACCTCTGAAACAGCAGAAAAGTTCATGTAGAGGTCAGAGTAGTAGAGGAGAAGTACTTCTCTACAGAGAAGTAGAGGTTTTTCTTATTATTGTTCAGTTCTATTCTAAATGTATCTTCTCGATTTATATTATACAGTACCAGTCAAACGTTTTCATTCATTCATTCATTCACTTGAATGGGAAAGTGTGTCCAAACTTTTGACTGGTACTGTAAGTCCTTGCTTTTAGTGGTTTTATTTTAAAATGTCTGTATATATTTATGCTCTTGTATGCACCAAGACACATTTCTTTCCTATGTGAAAACTTACTTGGCAATAAATCTGTTTCTGATTCTGATCAGATAATTTTGGTAAAAGAGAAAATTCCAGGCCTCTTTATTTGTCACCACGTAGGGCACGCAGGGACGTACAATATAAGCCACGATGACAGTGTCAAGTGTTCATGTTAGAGGGGGACTTTTGCTGGACTTTCCTAACTGTGGTGCTTGCCGTTGTGCTTCCTCTCCCAGACGCTGCATCCCAGCATGGCAGAGGTCGACCAGGACCGCTCGCAGAGCAGCACCCCTGTGACGGAGCTCTCCAACCGCATCCTGGACACGAGCTTTGAGGAGAAAGGCACCGGCGCAGCATCTGTCACCGGAGGCGCTAAAGCAGGAGGAGCGATGGGATTATGCCCCGAGGCCGTCCTGCTCAACGGCGCTCGGCCCTCACACAAGCGGCGCTCATCTGAGAGCGAGACTCGGGACACAAAGAGACAGTACTCTCTGGAGCGGAGGGACGAGTCGCCAGAGAGAGCGAGAGATAGGGAACAACAGAGAGAACGAGAAGGCCGGGGGGGCGGTAGCAGCTGTAGATCCAAAACCCCATCTGCTTCATCGTCCTTCTCCTCTTTAGCAAAAGCAAACACAGTAGTCGGTCCGATTATGTTGGACACCACCGAAGGAGTCTCAGACGAAGGGGAGGCAGTCAGCCCAGAAACCAACCTCCGCTGCTTGGTCAATTTCTTCAGGTAAAGGTCATAAAGTTTGAAATGTATGTGAAGGAATTTATAATCATTACTGCACAGGGTGATTGGGAAGTACTTGTTAGCCCAATTATTATGTCATTGATCAAGTCGAACAAGTAGAATTTGACTTCATGGTTCAGGCTATAGAGGGTTTGAGTTTTGAAACAAAGCTAGTATCCGCATATGTACATAGAAACATTATACATTGTTCCTCCTGTCCATACTGGCCGTGAAGATATACCTTCATAATGTGATTTCAATGTAAGTCATGGTGGTCAAAATCCACAGTCAATAATACATGCTAACGTTCTGGTGAAGCTAATATGAGGCAAGTTTCTAGTAGTAGCAGCTAGCCAGAGAATGAACCAGCAGTTCTTCTCTCACAGAAATGTGAACTAGTCCAGAACAAAGGACCTTGTTTCTATATTTACTTTTTTTCCCTCCCCAGACACATCTGACTAATAAGCAGAGTGAATGTTCTCACCTGGTTTACAGTGATGCATTTTGGATTTTACCTCTGTGTGAAAAGGGGAAACACTCCAAGTTTACAAACTCATCAATTGATTCGGATGAGAGCAAACCAACTATAGTTGTGAAAACACCTCTAGTCCAATCAAGTGGGTATCTTCCTATGCTGTTTCATTGTTAAGCAGCAGTGATGGGATAGTAACAAAAAGAGGGTAAATTGTACTGAAAATAATCACTTGATTGGGTACAGTGAACCCAAAATAAAGACTGTGGAACTGTCCCCCATCTCTTACATCAGAATCACACAAGGAAATGATTTCCTCACAGCCAGCATGGACAAGAGGAGCGATAACCACCAACTAGGCTACGTTCACTTTGCAAGCCTTGTTGCTCAATTCAGATAAAAAACTCAGACCTGTATCAGATTTAGGCCCACAAATGAAAGTGGCCTAAATCCCAATTAAAAAGTTTAGATTCCCTGTGATTTGTGCTGTTCCCACTGTTATCAAAAAGCATATCTGAGCCACGTGCGAACAAAAAAACATTGTGCTTGCAGTCTGAACGTAGCCTCTTCTGTTCATATGGGCATGTACACATTGTTTTAAGATGGCCTTGAAATGTGTACCTACCATTGAACTCTGTGACCCCTCTCTTAGTGCCAAATGATACATTGATAAAACTCATTGTCTTCAGAACCATGGGATACCAGCAGGAAGTGGTGGAGCGTGTCGTCAAGGAGACAGGACAGACTGAAGATACCTTCCTCATCCTGGAGAAAATCGTTGAGGAAACCAAGCGTTGTGAGGAGGGGGCAAAAGTAGGGGAAAAAGAAAAACGTCTGAACTCTGTGCGCTCCCTAGACACTCCCTCCTCGTCGTCCTCCTCGACGGCCTCTCGATTCAGAGAGAAGGAGCGTGAGCTGAGCAGAGCGTTGGTAGACCCGGGCAGGTCTAAAGAGAACATTAAGCCCAACCACCATGGTGGTAGCAGTAACGGTCTGGGACACCGAAGGCAGTACAGCAGCAGCGAGACCAGCACTCAGGAGGTACACCCTTTCACAGAAAGACCGTTATTTTTCTGTCTTTTCCAATAATAAAACACCCAAATTGAATGTAGGAGGTACCATGCGATGATTGAGTGACTTCTAAACATGATAGATCTCAGATAATATAACTTGAAGATCTTTTACCGTACCACTGATCCTGTTCTTGTTCTTCATTGATCTCACCTGTGAGATCCACATCTCTCATATCTTAACTCCCATGAAACATTTTAAATGTTTTCTTCAAAGCCGCCTTCTGCCCATGTTATCTTCCACCCTGTACTCGGATCTCCTCTTCATCTCAAACAATTTCCAATAAGTTGCTTCATATCTTATGAGTTATCTTGAATATTGTTTCACATCACCTCATTACATTTCTGATTTTGGCTTCAAAGTTTGGATACATTTAATAAGGCATTGCTTTCATATTGATTAAGACTATTTGTTAACAAATGTATGCTGGTATAAAGCATGTAAAAATGTAATTTTTCAAATTATTATGTTGACTAATTAGTTCCAAAACCTGCGATTTTTAAATGCAAGTTACTTTATATCATTGTCACAACAGAACTGTACAAATAAAATTCTATCAAATCTAATTTCAGGCCATCACTATCAAGAGGAGCTCTAGTGCTCAAGGAGGAGCAGGAAACTACGAGGTTATTACCATTGACGATGACGATGATGTCATCCCCATGAATACCAAAACGGCAGACAGTAGGACGTCCCGGATGATGACCGCGACACACCTGGACACGCAGTCAGGATCCAGAACAGACTACTTGGCGCGGGGAGGGGGCGGCGTCCCACAGAGGGACTACCTGTCGAGGGGTGGGACTCAGACTTTAGGAGGATCGGTGAAAGTCGAGAGTGTGACAGCGCTGCGCAGCACGCCTCAGTGGCTGACTGCCACCTCCACCTCCTTAGCTTCGACACCCAGTGTAGGTATTACCTTAAAGCCCCGATATGAAACTTATGCTAGTGTGACGTCAAATGTGAAAGAATTGACTTTTCAGTAAAGAAGAAGACATCTTCTGTTGAGCAGTTAAACCTTTAAAATGTAAAACATTTGTTTTTTTTAATGAGGAAAATTTCAAAAGATGATTCAACTTAAAAAAACAACAACACAATATTATCCAAAGCAGAGTATTTTATATGGAGTACGCTGGTTTGTATTGTGTGTGTTGGTACAGTGTTTAGTTTCCCAGGCTCCCACTGGATTTGGATTTGAAAATTTCTTTGAAGAGTCGGGGGCTTTGAGAAAGTTGTAGGATTACTTCAAAATGTGTTATTTTTCGTTTATATTTCTACTGATCATTTCTGGTTGTCGACTAGATCTGTTTTACTTCTGGATGGAACTGAAATACAATATTAAAGAATAATAATTAATAAAGTCAGTATTTATATTTAGTTGTATCGAATACAAGAGAGGAATTACAGTATTAATCGATGGATTTTATCTGACCTCTCGTGGATTTATTCATATGAATGAGGAGCGTTATTTTTGTTGGCACAGAGAAACAGATTTTGCTTCTGTTGCATGGCAAAGCCAACCTCCATAAATCAAGTATACACATGCAGGGTACTAAAACTCAATTGGTACAAATCAAAAGTCTTTAAATATTAAGTTGTTGTTTTGTTTTTTTACCTTCTTACTCAGCTCTTCCACACACAAATTCTGCATGATAGACCTGGCAATGATCTTGAACATGCCCACTTGTGGCGGGGACTTTGATGGGCGTTGTTCTGATTCACATTGTGAATCACTTCCTTGTGTTATTGTTATTTTACAAATCTTTTTTTTATAATATTATATATATTGTTCTCCTCAGTCAGCACAGCCCATCTCCCGGCCCTCGGTCTCTCCTTATCAGACCATCAGCCACATGGGGTTTCATGGGGTCGGAGCACGGACTCCACCTGCAAACGACCCCCCGGCGCCCCCGGTAACTGGCTTGGCTCGTTTCCACCAGTCCCTGAGGACTCCATACACCCTGAAGCTGCCAAATGAGACGGGACGTCAGGAGCTCAGACACATCATCATAGATGGCAGCAACGTTGCTATGGCGTGAGTCTGCACCCCCCCCCCACACACACACACACACACACACACACACACACACATACCAGGCAGGACTCTCCGCACAAATTATTCTCACCAAATTTAAAGAAATGTATTTAATGGTGTGTCCTGGAAGTTGCACGCCAATGAGAAACTTTCTGTAAAAGTAATAACCCCCATTGGTATGGAGGACCAAAACTGCCATAATTAAGAATAAATAAATAAATGAGTCAATAAATTAATTGATATGCCATTAAATGCACCAAAAATAGTATTAACAATAAATATAGGCATTCATTTATTGATGAATTGTAACATAAATAGATATTTCTGTATTTATCTATGTATTATTTTCCATTTTGCATTTTATTTTTACATTTTTTGGTAATTTTACATTTCTTGGTCTTTTAACATTTCTTGGTCATTTTACATTTCTTGGTCTTTTAACATTTCTTGGTCGTTTTACATTTCTTGGTCCTTTAACATTTCTTGGTCGTTTAACATTTATTGGTCTTTTAACATTTATTGGTCGTTTAACATTTATTGGTCGTTTTACATTTCTGTGTGTCCTTGCTGCGATGCTTCACTATTCAAATGAGGGGGCCTGTCCGTCAGTATGCGTCATGGGGTCAACCTTTGCTATTGGTTTATCGACATTAGAGTGCATAGATCCATAGATACATAGATACATGCCCTGCTCCAACAGCGGTGTCCCCTACTTTTGAAAAGAAGCGTTAGGAGGAGCAGCTAGCATTGGCATTTCTGGTAGCAGCCTGAGCAGCCACCGACCTGCCGCGACTGACCACCGACCTGCCGCTGTTTTAGACGCTTTGAACATGACAAACATGCATGAACTTAAGTTGCATGAAAACACGTATTTTGGACTCGTGCACCGCTACAGTCACATTTCGAGCGGGCAGACCGCCTGCTAACCGGTGTCGTGCCAAGTTAAGTCCCCCTGCCAGATTCTGTATCCCCTGTATCCATTTGTGTTGTATAGAGGGGGGATACTTTTTCTGGCAGCCACAGAAAGTATCCCCCCTATAACTTTGGCTAGGAAAGAGGAAACCTCTTCAAAATCACCATGGTTATTAGTTGTGATGTGACATATATACAGTACAAAACAATTGATGGTAGGACATCATCTGGGCATTATAGAGGGGGGAGAATTTCTGTGACAGGGGGCTTGTCTTGGATACATGTTATAATTATATAATTAATTATAATGGGACTGGATCTAGCTTCTCAAAACCTAACATATGATGACAAAGTAATGTAAGTCAGCTCCATTTTCGAGCAAGTGTCGTAGCTCAACTCCCGTACCGTAAATGCATG
>JAVQJL010090323.1:0-18120 GCA_036024295.1 Nannoperca obscura | reverse complement strand
GATCTTTGGGTTCTTCTTTACCTCTCTCACCAAGGCTCTTCTCCCACGATTGCTCAGTTTGGCTGGACGGCCAGGTCTAGGAAGAGTTCTGGTCATCCCAAACTTCTTCCATTTAAGGTTTATGGAGGCCACTGTGCTCTTAGGAACCTTAAGTGCTGCAGAAATTCTTTTGTAACCCTGGCCAGTTAAACATATTCACCAAACTCTGAAGAGCACGCATGGAGGTTGGTGTAGATAATCAGAATCAGAATCAGAAATACTTTATTAATCCCAGAAGGGAAATTGTTCATGTATTTTATGTTTTTTCTGTTCTATTTTATGTTTATGTTAATTGTTAATTATCGAGGCCACTGTGCTCTTAGGAACCTTGAGTGCTGCAGAACTTCTTTTTTAACCTTGGCCAGATCTGTGCCTTGCCACAATTCTGTCTCTGAGCTCCTTGGGCAGTTCCTTCGACCTCATGATTCTCATGCTGAGTGACATTAATGAGAAATAAAATGAACTTGGCTGACAGCGACAGTAGTTAAATCCTGAGACACAAACTTAATTTATTGCTTAAAAGCAGTTTGGGATCTGGGGGATACAAGCCCGGTCTCAGGAAAACTATTCGCTATGAAAGAAAATCATAATCAAAGGAAACTTACAATAGTAATGAATGATTTCTGTTGACAATCTAAACAAATATTAACTGACAAATTACAAGGCCAACGCTCAAAGACAAATTAGAAATGACAAAGACACTACTGATACAGATAAATTAGTTCATATAGATAATTACTCTGGGGTTAGTCACCATTGATTTAGTCACAATCTGACTAAATTAAATTCTGTTTTACATGATTTGGCTATTAAACAAAGTAAAGATTTAAAGCTCAAATGATGTATTTAATGTAACATGCAAGAAGCACATGTTACATCTTGCTATGATCTATTGCTATCTGTTATACTGTGTCTATCTCTACTTTACGTTCTCATGGAAAGAAGCATGCTCTTGAAGTAGAATAGCTGACATGTTTTTTAAAAACTCTCCTTCTTTTCTAATACCTTTCAGGTCAGGAGGAAAAAGATGCTAAACCTCTCCCTCGCTTTAACAGACACTCCATTTTCTGGATCGTGGCATCTATAGGTGTGACCTATTATGTGGATTTCCTCCGCAACATCATGGAGAATGATGATATCAAGAGGTGATTTGAGTTATGAGGAAGACGCAACAATTTCCTTGCAGATCCTGTTCACTCATTCTCCATTTCCCACATTATAACCATTCAAAACTAAATAAAGCACAATAGGAACCAGGCTGTGTTATTTAAGGTAAAGCAGCACTGTGACTTTTCTTTTTATTATCCAGTAATGGGACGCCAGATATTTGTAGATTTTCTATGAATGACCTTTACAGACACTGAGCCTTGTTCTGGGATGGCCTTTATTTTCATGAAAGGTGTTTGCTTACAGAAAACATCAAAATCCCCACTAGTATGTGATACCAATGAAACCACTGGTATCCGATACCACTGGGAAGCTGTTTGTGTTATTGTTAACCATACCATCTTTTGTATTTGAGTCTTAATAGGTTGCCTTCACGTCTTTTAACCCTTATTTTAACAGTTGGTGGTTCAACGTGGGTCTGATACTCCTTGGGATCTGCCTGTCTCTGGCCATGTTTTGCATTGTGTACCTGGAGTGGTTCAAAGGCATCCAGCACTACGACCAAGAGTACCCTGCCATTCCTCCCATCACCACTGCAGCTTTTATTGCTGCATCTTGCAGGTAAAATAGATGAACTGCCATCTTACTAATGTTCTGTAATCTCATCAATTTCATAAAAGCAGATGAACTGTAGGACATTGTTTTAGACGCCAAAGAAAGTAGAACAGCATTGGATTTATTTAGAAAAAACTTGGTGACGTACTCTACTTATATCATTTAAATGTGCTTGGGGTTTTTTCCCTCTTCACCTTTATGTATTCAGGGGGGAGTTTAACCTTTTCAGGAACACCCTGATCATATTCACAGTTTCAAAGTTACACAGTTAGTCCATTCAAGTGAACAATTTAAATTTCTATGGGCACATGATGAGAGGTGAGACTTTATTATCTCACTGAACACATGTTGTCCAGTTTGCAGATTGCAGTAAATGACAAACTAAACTATGTTTAAGGTAGTTTATATACAATGACACCTATTCAGTTTTTTCCACCAGAGAGCACTGACAAGTTCATTTATTTTTATCAAAACTGTAAAATGGCTCACTCTGTATATATCTTGGTCACTATTGTTTAAAAAAAAAAAAAAAACTAACTGTGGCTTTTTTAAATCTCAAATTTAGATGTTGATATCAGCCTCAAAAAGTCAGGCTTTTAACTGTCATGCTGAAACACAAAAGGGCCTTCCAAAACTTTCCCTTAAACCCTGAAACACAGGCACATACAAAAGTATGTGGGCAGGGTTGTTCGCTGGCCTTCTAGACAGGTTTTTGTTGGCCTTTTAGCCTCGGGCCTTTAGTGTTCCCAGTTTGTTGCGACAGTATTAGCAACCCGTTAGGGTGTTGATATTATAATTATTTCTTAATGGGGCTTTATAGTCCCTATATACGCAGGGGGGCTCCAAACTGTTTCAGGGGAGGCTCAGTGAATGGAAGTGAGAAAATATTACATTACATCATTAGCAAACTGAGATCACATAGAAAAGCCTGAATGTATGTGATTTAGTAAAAGAGGTAGGTCAGAGATGGTCATTTTGTACTGTTTTTTCCCACTTTTCCCAAAGTCATAAACGAATAAATGCCACAGGGCAGACATTTTTTATGTAGTTGGTGTGGTCTGAAGTTGTGTCAAACCGTAATGTTAAGCTATCTTGGCTCAATTGTTGCATGTCTATGGGATCAAATACCATAATCATGATCCCATAATTGAGTGAAACTAAGCAAGTAAGCTAAGAGGTGGTGAGGGTGTGCCTTTTCCGAAGCTTCGTCTGACACAGTCACAGGGACACAGACTGTGAAAGCTCCTGGCTTAGGTGATCAAATGTGAACTAAAACAGTTTTGGCATTGATGTGTTATGTCGGGAAATGCTGTTTACTGGATCTGTGACAATTCGATGGGCCACTTAGCTTTCTTTGTCCTGTGTTTAGCTAATCCACATTGTTTACATCATGAATCAATTTATATATGAATCAGCGTTGCTTATATGGTTGATTGGAGTCAAGTATTAAACTAATTTTATGATTGAGCAGTACTGATTTACTACTAAAGATTGTGCATATTTTTAAGTGTTATTGTACTTCCTTTGCAGCTTCAACATGGCACTGTGGCCCGTGTGGTCCTTCTTCACTCCACTCATCCTCTTCACACAGTTCATGGGTGTGGTCATGTTCATCTCTTTGCTTGGATGAATGTGACAGGTGAGGATGATACTTTTCTTTAAAAAGAATCCGTCATTTAAATTTTAATCTTTAATGACTATGCTCTGCCTTAATATTGTGAACATTTCTGTGGAGTGAAATCGTATGTCATTAAACGTTACATATTTAATACCAGTGCTTCATACTTGAAGATTTTGAACTTTACATGATCTTGTTAACCACAATGTTGAGTTTTGTTTAACGTTTTCCTCCATTGCTTACACATTTCTTAAACTAACTCTCAAGTTGATGACTGCATTAATAAACCTCATAGATGTCAATACAGAAACTCTCCCTTTTGAAACATATCTAGCAACACATACACTGAACACAGCACCCAATATTTGAAAACTCACTGAAAGTAAGTGCATACCTATAGTTAGCCACATTTTTGTGGCTAACTATACACACACACACACACACACACAAATACATATAGTACTGTCCAGTCATGTTCTACCTACACAAGATTTAGAAAGAAAATGCTCCTAATGTAGAAAATACCGTCCAAATAAAATACATTTAAACATGTCACCTGGCTTTAGGCATCTGCTTCAAGATTAAGTATTCTCTGCATTTAATAAAGGGTCAAAAGGAGAATATTACAATACTTAAAATATATAATACTATACATGAAAATGACCCATGGTGCAAGATAACTATTTATACTTACATGGAAATATTGTTGTCCCAGTTCTTTGATCTAGACTTTGAAAGGGAATTGACTTTTTTCTTACTGTGTGTATTTGAAGACATTTGATTGTCTGCAATAATTCTGATAATGGCACCTCATCTTAGGGCGACCTCTCCCACCTCAAGCTGGTCTTGTCACTTTGCAGGCAGGCAGTGAGGAAAAAATGACACACAATTTTTGTAGACGGCGACAGGACCTGCCTGTTTCTCAGTATTGGCATTGCACACATTTGTGGCATTATGGTGAAGGCATGGGCCCTTTTGAAAGTTTGAATTACGGAAGCCACTATATATCTGCTGAGATTTATCTGGACACACTGACCAGCTTTCCTTAAGCTGAGACCACAGTGGCTCAAATGTCTTTTGAAACTATCTGCTTCGTTGCTCATGCTCCTTTGCCCCTGCCATTCTCTCCCCACGCTGTCTCTTGCACCTTCCGGAGATTGTCTTTTGTAGACCTACACCTGCAGCCGATTGATCTAGACCATTCTACTGAAACAACACAGCTGTTGTCAGTCGGTATTGATGATTTTGGCTGGGGCAGGTCAGCATTGTAGCATCACTGTGGCATTGGCATGCTGAGAAACTGAACCACCTCACTTTGTGATTTGTCATTGTTTTGTTCTTTTATTTAAAGGAACAATGAGATCTGTGTCAAGAAAGGTGACTCATTGTGTTGATAATAACTTTAACGATGGCTCTGTTCTATTTAAATGTTTCAGTGTTTTAAGGTGAGCCAGCATGCACAACACCAGGACCTTGAAACTGAAGCAGCTAAATGGAATTCAGCCATCTTTCTTCCTTTCTTTTTTTATTTTATTTCCACCTGTGCTTTTCTGAATGTGACAAGTCCTCTGTGTAAAAAGGCCCATTGTGCATAAATGTAGAAAAAAATGTGCATAAGAAAACGTGTTTCACCATTTATGAATGAAATGGATGAAACTTACAAAGCTTTTAAATTATTGTTATTTTTCTTAAGCAACTTGTGGGAAAAAATGTAAAGATGTCTGCTCATATTCTGTAAAATGTTTTTCTTCATTAAACTTTGATAACTGATTTCACTACTTACTAAAAGTGTCATCATTATTATATATAAAGCACTCTTTTAAAACTCTTTTGCACTTTCTGACTTATTAACATTTATCCTAAGTATAATTACCAATTTATATACCTGTCAAATCTGATGCAATCCAATGCAAATGTTATATTATGAATCTTGTAATGCTCAGATTTTTGACACTGTTGATGAAGAGAAATGTTGATGCAGGAGTACATTCATGTTTTAAGCTGTTGTTATTGGTGGGACTGACTACAGTCTGTTTGTGTCTAATTTTTTTGTCCACTTCCGTTTACACACATGGCACCTCTTGATATAATGTGATCCAAAACAATGCTCATTACAGCTGCAGGATTACTTTACACCAATAATTAGAAAAAAAAATCTAATTTCGCAAAAGTTGTATTCAGAAAAGATCATTGTAATTCTTCCATCAATATAATATATTATTATCTGAACTTCACTTGATTCTAAAGGCCTATTAGTCACTAAGACTGATTTTATTTATTTAGCCCTCAGTTCACAAAAAAAACAGAAATGTTGCATCCGAGAAAGTTAAATGGTTCCTTTCAGTTTGTTTCTCCGGGCACTATCTTTCTCCAGTATATTGGTAGTATGTTTAACGTACAGTATACTTAATGCCAGTGATGGATGACATATTCAGATATTAACTTAAGTAAAAGTATCAAAACTACCATATTGTTTCACTCCATTGTAAAAATTCCGTTAACATTTTTACTTAAGCATATATTTATGAATACAATGTGCTTAAGAATCAGAAGTAATAATGCAGAATTGATCTTTTCAGAGTGGGATATTATCATACATGTTATTATAAATGAGAGCAGAGTTTTAATCTTGTAGCTAATCGAAGCAGAGCTAAAGTTAACCAATTTGTTTGGCTATTTAATCTATAATATTGCATTGTATTATACAAGATAATTATTGGTTTTATAAAAGATTTAAATTAGCTACCAACTATCGTTGTCAATCCAATGTGCTTGAGAGAAAAGTAGCAATTTTTCCGGTGGAAGTATAAAGTGGCATAAAATGGAAATAGCCTACTCAAGGAAAGTAAGAACAAATACCTTGCATTGATCTATAGCTTTTGAAAACATTTATTATTAAAGATGAAAATAAAGCTTTTACAGTGAAACCCACAGTTATTGATTTGTCCTCAACTGGCACTCAAACTCAGTGAGGTTGTTTTGGAGTATTCCTGAAGTGCAATCAACACAGGACTAATTTGAGCACTTCCAGATAAATGTCCATCGCCCATTAACATTTCCTGATAATGAATCGATGTGACTCTATCTTTATGGCGCTTGTTCACTGATCAAGATATCGAACTCGGCAGTGTTGTTGAGATGTGCTTTTATATCTCTAATCCTCGCTGCTGTTGTGGCGTGTTCCTCGCGATAGGTTAACGGGGCCTCTCGTTCTGTAGAATGAGAGAGTTCCCCAGTGTTGGGAGGGAAAAAACTATTAACCAACTCCAAAACACATTTGACGTGGACGTCAATCAACAACACAATAGCTGCGCGCGCGGTCTCGGGGCTCGCCCAAAGATTGGTGTTTGTTGTTTCCTCCACGTGCCATGCGCGGATCTCCTGAAGGGAAATCTATAGAACTGTTGTTTGAATTATGAGCATGTGTATTAAATGGCAGGGCGGAAGCTGGCATACCACTGTGTAATAGTTGCGTGAACCGAGCAGGTTCTGTTGTAAAACGGTCCTGCAACACAGTGAAACGCTCGCCGGCGGCATTCTGCTGTGCGCAATAGCGCACGGTGCTTATCGAGTCACGTGTGTTTACTGCAGACTGCACGCAACATGGTTATCTTCTTTAAACCTTCTCAGAAGTTTTTTTAAGGCGGGGTCAAGACAAATTATTCCAGTGTTGCATCCTTGTTGCATAACTTCATCTCATAGACATGTTGTAAGTGTGAAATTGACAATGGATACTGATATCAGTAAACATCTACATGAATCAATCAGGGCTGCTGTTGTTTGCATCAAGACTTAAACAATTTACCATTTCTTTTTTTTGCCCTATTTCAACCACGCCTCGATAACTTGCCCCAGTGGCTTGTTTAGTTTTTAGAAATGTGTTTTTTGAGTCTGGCTGACGAGACTCCTGAAGCAGGATATTTGTCTTTAAAATAGATCAATGTTGAAAAGGTCACGAAAAGGCTACCATTCCCATCCTAAATTCACATCAGACCAGTCACCCCTTAGTCCATGTGAGCAGCCCTTCTATTGTTATGCTGATTGCGCGCATCCGCCCATACCTTTTATATTGAGCCAGAGGTTATGAGGGCATATCCATAAGAGATCTCAGTGCTGATGGTCTCAGTGTTCTCAATCCCGTTCATCCCCTCACAAAAAGCCATTGTGAATTTGACCGCTGAAATCTGATTCTTCTTTTCTTTTTTTTTGATCCTAAAAGAAAAGATTTTTACCACAAGTGTAGGCTACATAAGGATTTGAGGAGGTGCCACTTGGATTTGAAGCGCTGTCAGGACAGGTCACTTGCCTCCAACCTGTAAAAATCACAGGTTGGTGAAATGTCTTCCGTTTCATCTCATTCAGGCCTGCATGCTTAACACACGATAGCCTCCCTGAGAGGATTTTAGCAGACTTGGAAAGACTGCCTGGCAGCTACTCCGAAGAGGTGGATTTGGACGAAACTCGTTTTCTTTTTCTGTTATTGTGGATAATTCCATGCTTAGTGTATTTGCTTCTTTAGGCGGTGAATGGGTGGCACAGCAAGCCTAGCGCTTTCTCTGAAACATATGGGAGCTTCAAGAGGACGGGGGTCTGGGATCACCAAAGACTGAAACGCAATCTCCCATTTTCAGTGACTCAGCGAGCCTGTTACACGAACAGATATTGCAGCTTCAGGGTTACAAGATGACAAGGGCATCTATCAAGTCCATCCCGAGCGAGGGTGGACATTGAAACTATGCGTGACCACAGAGCCGGACCTTGAAGATTGAATGAGCATGTTTGGCACGGTACCTCTTCGTCTGAATCCCCACCTTGTTGCAACAGGTTACGCACCTGGCATCCCTCAAATGCACTTATAGCGCGCGGCTTTGACTTTACTCTTCTCTCGGCGCTACCATGGTGGAACACAGCGGCCTGGATGTTATGTGTCTGAACAAGTACTGTCACAGTTCCTCCTCGTCGTCCAGCTCCGAGCAGGACAAGAAGATGTTCTCCAAAGTTAAACACAGCACGTCAGGGGACTATCCTAGGAAGAACGCAGAGATCCTCAGCGGCCAGTACGGGACCAACGTGCTGCTGATCGGCACGGCGTTGATGCTGGCTATTGCAAACGCTGGCCCCGCTGTCAAGGAAGAGCACCTGCTGTCCTTTGTCACCTGCCTCATGATCCTCCAGCTGATCTGGATGATGTGGTACATCCTTGTGCGGGGCAGACATATGAACGCGCGGACAGAGAAAGATGTCCACGTCACCACAAGCTGGATAAAAGGTGAGGTTTGTAAGATGACGAGCAAATGCAGTAAATGCGTAAAATAGCACACCGGTGTTCTTTTCCACGTGTTTGGAGATTACAGAGGTGCCGGCAGTGTAATCATTCTAACCCACAGTCTTTATAGAAACAGTACTCTGACAAATTAAAGAAACCCTGCATACAGCAAACGTTATCTTTAATCAGTGGTAATAATAATAATAATAATAATAATAATAATAATAATAATAATAATAAAAATAATATGAATTAAAAAAAATTATAAATAATAACCTCTTTTTTTTGGTAGGTGGTTTGACTCTCCTCGCACTCCTTTCACTGATTATGGACGCTTTCCGAATCGGCTATTATGTTGGCTTTCAGTCTTGTGTGTCGGCTGTTCTCGGGGTATATCCTGTGATTCATGCAACTCACACCATAGCACAGGTAAGTTTACAACCGCACTTTAATTTCAGTAAAGTGATAATCTTTCAGCAGCGTTAGACACTGTGCCTTTTTTCTGTGCACAACTTAACCAGGTAGGTCTTTGAATAATGTGCTCTTTGTTGTTGAGTTGCTGCAACAACATAATCCTATCATTGTCCATGTTATTTGAGTTTAATATGAAGGACATCCTTCTGGTAAGGGGACTTAAATAATTATTTAAGGATATTTTCCTGTTTATAAAATATGTTTTAATAAGTTATATTTTTGATAATGATTTATCTAGATTTTTATATAGAGATTCTGTGTATTGTATTTTGTTTAGGTGCATTTCCTCTGGTTTCACATCAAGGATGTCATCAAGAGCTTTGAAATATTTGAGAGGTATGTGAAATATGTGATATTATAATTTAACAAGACATAATATATTATTATATATAAGTTTTGATATCACAGTCATGAAAAATCTCACAAGCCACCAAAGAATGCGCAAAATATGAAATCTTCATGCACGCACATCAAGACAAACTGTACTTGACACTGCCATGTACCTTTTTTTCAACTGTCTGTCTCTTCAGATTTGGTGTAATCCATGCAGTCTTTACCAACCTCCTCCTTTGGTGCAACGGTGTTATGTCAGAGGCAGAGCACTTCTTGACCAACCATATGAGAAGACTCTCTGTCCTACACAACGGAAACCTTACTATAGGTAAGGGCCAAGGGGTCGATTGCTGGCTTGTACCTAGAAGAAAAGTACAATAGTCCACTTGAGAGCTCACTTCAATGGATGAAAGAAAAAGGAAGTAGAGGAGGCTTTGTGAGGGGAAGGGAGGTTAGCTCGGCAGCCCATTGGGTCTTGTTTGTGTCGAACGTCTCTCTATTAAGTTTCAGGAGACACACAGTGTTGCTAGTACTGAGGCCCCCTCTCCAGCCCTTTCCCCACACTTCAGCCACCACCACCCTCCTTGGCAACCCCCCGCTTGACCTCAGACGGCTTTGTCCCCAGGCCGCTTACTCCCAAGGGTGCTGCAATTACAGTAACTGATACATCTAAGCCTAGGGTTGGGGGGTTCGGCTGCTCCTCCTCATATCCGGCTGACTGTGAGGCTGGCTGCACCCTGACTGTTGTTCCCTTTTTAATTAAAGGGTGCAGTACCATAGTGCTGGCCTTTGGGGGGTGAGGACGGGGGGGTGGAGCGCACGGCAAAGTTTTGTTGAGGAGATCTCTAGAGGGCAACAGTATTACCATAGCGTGCCATGGTGGGCTTTAAAAGGAGTGAGTAAGAATAAAAAGTGCATTGTCATCAACATCCAACATGCTCAGGGGTTCAGCTAGTGAGTAAAAATGTGCATTTAAATCAGTAGAATATTGCTGATGAATAATGATCATCAAGAAGTCAAATAGAAAGTTATAATGGAGTTTTGTGCTATGAAAGATAGCCCACACAATTATTTAAAAAAAAATCCCCATCAAAATAATTTAAAGCCGCACTACAGTAAAACAAATACTGGCAACTTTACAGTTACTTCAAAGTTTCATCACAAATCTAAAAGCATTACAAAATGTAATCAAAAGGTTGCTAAAAGTGGCCATCCTGGTTGCATTGTAGTTAAATCTTCCTACTGCTGTACCAAAGTATTGTTCAAGCAGTCCTGCTCCATTGTTCCACCTGTTTCTTCAATACGTGCTCTGTCACAAACCAGGTCAAACTCACACGCTGCTGCGTGTAATAGATCTCCCAACACCCAACCTCTCAGAGCTCAATTGTAAGGCCATCACATGCATCGCAAATACAATAATGCAGGACATCACACACCCACTCAATCGCTACTTAATCGCAATGCCCTAGGTCCAGGTCCCTGAGGTGCGGAACGTCTCGCTTTGGAAAAAGCCTGGTACTCACAGCCATAGCAGCCCTGAACAGGGTAACTTGCTGAAGGGAGCTACAATTGTGTATAACGGTTTAAATAAGAATACACTTGCAAAAGGGTGTCACAACTAATAAACCTAATCTTTATATCTAAATGTTTTTTTTATTACATTACATATTACATTTTGATGAAACTAGATTGGATTAGAAGGCTCTGTAGTTATAACTGTGCCTCAAGGATTTCAAAGCGTTCATATAAAGTTTCGATGAAAGAGGCCCAGACAGTACATTACTCTTTGACCTGTACACAGCAATGCATTGATGTTCCATGTTGAGTCTATTTTCATTTAGATACATTTAGATCCTATGCATCATTGTATATTAAATTTTTCTAATTTCTAATTTATTCATTCTATTTTATACTTAAGTTTATTCTAATATTTATGTTTTTGGTTACTTGCTCTTCCTGTTTGTATAGTTATTGTTATTGTAAAGATAGACAAACAGTGTTAATGTAAAGCAGCACACAAATAGATATACAATACATCTCATGAATTTGCATCTGTTTTTATTTGTTTTTCAGAGCACACAGGGCCTCAGTGTAATTGCACCACCACCACTTGCTCCATGTTCTCCACCAGCCTGTCCTATCTCTATCCCTTCAACATCGAGTACCACATCTTTGTCTCCGCCATGCTCTTTGTCATGTGGAAGAACATTGGACGGACCATCGACCTGTCTTCAAACCGGAAAAGGATGGCTACCAAAACCCAGGGCCTGACCTTAGGCCCCATTCTGGGTCTACTTGCACTTGCTAGCACTATTGGGATCCTGGTGGTCTACATAACCCCTGTAGAGGAGTCCCTCCAAACACATCAGTCAGCCATTTCCATGTTCTACATTTACGGCATCGTCATGCTGGTGTTCATGTGCTCTGCAGGTGCATCAGGTCTGCTCATATACCGAGCGGATCACATGCCGCTGGACACCTCCAAGAACCCATCCAGACAGCTGGACACAGAGCTGCTATTTGGGTCCTCTATTGGGTCCTGGCTTATGTCCTGGTGCAGCGTAGTAGCTGTGATAAGCACCAGCAGCAATCCCCCTTACCGCTGGACCAACCTCATCTACTCTCTGCTTACTGTGCTGGAGAAATACATCCAGAACCTCTTCATCATAGAGTCCCTATATCGCCAGCATGAGGATGAAGAGAGGGAGGACCCTGAGTTACCAGCTGCTCCAGAAATCTTCTCGGTGATGTCCTCTTTGGCCCCGCCGTACGACGGCATCATCAACCGAGGCTATGAGACTCCAGACAGGTCCTGTGTCACCATGGAGAACGAGCAGGAGGAGAGCGGACAGGTGTACAGCAGTCCCAGGAAACCTTCTGAGGTGCCGCTGCCTGTGGGGAAAAAAGTAGTGGAGCCCACAAATATAAAGAGGCAAATCCTCAAGAACATTGCAGTCTTCCTGCTAATGTGCAACGTTGCGGTAGGCATTTGTAATTGTCAAAAATTATTATTGAATGTAGGTGAGATTAAATTAGGTTGAAGTAAGTTTTGTCATGTAATTTTGTCATTGTTGTTTTAAAGCTGCTCTAACCAATACTTTTATACTGACAATGGATCAAATGAAGATATGTAATGTGACAGGTTTTGTTTGTAGTGACGAACCCACAGATCATTTTCACCCAACTCTGCAGTTCCGCTCAGCTCTGCTGAGCGTTTAAGCACCTTTCAGCTCATTGTTTTTGTTTTTACAGCCCACAACTTTAGTGTTTTGGTTCACTCTCACCACTTTTGTCAACCCTCTTTCATGGCTGGCATCTGTTTTCAACAAAAAGCTGTCAAAAGCCATTGTACCATTGCTACCTTGCCAGCACCAAAGAGCAGATGAACAAAGTTAGCCTTGTGAACTTGGGGAGTATTTAGCAACTAAAGAGCCACATATTTCCCTCAAGACTTGGTGGAGACCAAAGCTGTGCTAACAAAGGGTAGATACTAGACATTAGAGGTTTGCTCAAATACAACTTCAAATGAATGCTGATGTTGTTCCATGTTTGCTAGATGTGTAAATAAGCAACTGTTTGCCAAGATGTCAACAAGATGTGTACAGCTTCTTGTGCTGCCCCCAAGTGGCCAAGAAATCAATCAGTGCAGGGTTAACTAATTTATTTTCTCTTTTCCTTTCAGCTGTGGATCCTTCCTGCCTTTGGCTGCCGGCCACAGTACGACAATGGGTTGGAAGAGGAGACGTTTGGCTTCAGCATATGGCTCACAGTTCTCAATTTTGCCATTCCTTTGAGCCTTTTCTACCGTATGCACTCAGTTGCTTCCCTCTTCGAGGTGTTCCGCCGGGTCTGACAGAATAACAGATGACTGACAATGCCAGATAACATGTACAAGAACACTTGTCACCGCTGGCTCCCGAAAGAGCCTCACAGCGCAGGTCAACCGTTCAGGTGGCAGTCTGGGTCACACTCCGACAGACTTGAAAGCAAGCTGTGGAGACAAACAAAATGTAGATTCCTCAGTGTGGGGATTACAAAGGAAGACCAACCTATTAGCCTACGTTCCTTGAAGAATTACCTTGTATAATGCAAGGCTTATTAAAGGTGGTGGTTAAGAATTTCAAAAGGGCCCTTTGTAGTTTTTGTCCTGTAGTCACATTTCAATAGGTTTTCCTATATGCTGTATCTGACACGCACATTTTGTACTGTTTCATATTAGTAACTTAAAGTATATTATAGACTTCTCACAAATTACTACAGCTAAGCCACTGAAACACCTGTTAGTCTCAAATATCTAATAAGGTAATAGTACTGTATTTAACAGAGCCACAATTGCATTGGTGTACCACTTGACCCATATTTTATCTGTATGTGAAATGTGCGCAATGGTTCTCATTTACCTCTCTTAGTAGTTCAAGTAGTTGAAATGAAAAGTATAACACTTGAGCTACAAAGATAGTGACAATCTTAGCACTATATTTTGAATAATCTTTATGAGTTGGACTAATAGTTCTCAGAAGTAGCAACTGCCTCTCTCACGTTAAAGTTCATCAGTGTCCTTTTGTATGCTGATTTTGTATGCAAGGTGAGATAACACATTTCCTGTCATAAAATGTTTCCCTTCCATGATAACATTGAATTAATGTTTGTTAACATGAAAAGGCACTGGCTTGATGCTGTCAGGTTCATATTGTTAAAAGTGGGAATCTTGTATCAGAATAGTTCCAGGATTATTACACTAACATAAAATATGCTGGTGAAAAACAAATGTTGCTGTGATAACAACTGATACACCAGACCAGAGATTGTATGTGGTAATGATCCGCAAATCCACCCCAGTCTGTGAAATTGCTTGTTTGTTTTTGATATAAAACACTGATATACCGTATACTCGTACTGTACAATTTTATATCAAATTAGCATATAATTTCAGTCAGATGTCCAGCAAGTTCTCAACCTGGTGCTACCCACTGTATATGTTCTCACTTTGTGCCAACTTGTGGTAAAATCCTTGTTTTTTTAGGTGCAAACTGCAATATTATGCCATCCTTGTAAACAGCCAACTGTCCTGCTGATCAAAATCATCATTCAGAAAATGATATGATTTTGTGAAATTCCAATTAAATGGTGCTCATATGAAATTATGTGTACAATGGGGATGAGTGTATATCTTTTGCCTATTGAAATAAAGAATAGTTTTCTTTTTTTCAAGCCTGGTCACATCTCTTGTGTTATATCCTCTTATGTTGTCTGCTCTTCTTAATGCTAAGGATCTCTTTATTGACTCTTCCTACATTGTCACCGAACTTCTTAATAGGCAGCAATTGTACCACAGGATGGCGCCAAGTATTTATGTTTTTTAAGAGTCTGATAGGATGGTCCAAAAGCTCCTATACTAGTACTATAAGCAACTAGAGATTAATGCTTCTTGAAAAAATCTTAATTAAACACAGTTCAATTTAGAGGAAAGCTATATACAAAATAATAAATTACAATTAATAAACAGAAATTCTCATAAAACACAACTCTCCCTTTATGTTGTGACTTTATATGAATTACTTAATTCATTCATTAGTATTAATTACTAATGATCTGGTTATTATCCAGAATATATAGCCTATATATCGACACGTAGTCTAATAGTCTAATTTAATTAATATTGTTGTTCTTGTTCTTAAATCCAACAACAAAACATAAACATAAACGCATTTTAGACGTTATCCTCTGTGGACATAGTCAGACAAACATACTTTTGATCTTTTATCATGTTAATTCACTGGTTGTGGTAACATCTATGTAGAGAATTAAATGTTGTGTCGGACCTGACATGACATCCCGGGATTATAGGTTACTCCAGAGAATTTGGCGTCGGGGGATTATTTTGACGTAGTGTCAGAATGATTTGACAGGCACGCAGACAAATCTAAAAATATCCGTGACGTTTCAAAGCCGGAAACGACGCCACTGCTGCTGCTGCTGCTGCACAGACACGACGACGCACGGCGCGCGCGGAGCTCTTGGCTTGTCATGCCCGCTGTGAGTGTGAATGTGACTCACCTGTTCAGGCAACTCTGAGAAGTGGGTGAGCCATGACCTCCAGTCGGCAGTCAAACAACCAACAGTATTCAGTGATTGAGTGGAGATCGATTTATCCACATTTCAAAAGACCCAGTGGCATTTTCTTTCATTAAGGCGCACGCATTCAAATTAAACTGTAGCGTTTTATTCCAGCCTGAAACTGTGTTAAAATTAGTTCTGGTGGTTTAACTATGCACTGGAGCCCCATGTTCGTACAGAAGATCATTCTGCTGGTAAAAGTCTAATAAAAGTCTAATTCGGGCTCATTCATGTTTCAAGGCAATAAAACGATATGTTGTGATTCTGTAGGACCTTTGTGAGACAGAAATATGGATAGAGAGATCGACTGATTGCAACATGCTCCAGGCTTTTTGCTTTTTCAGCACCATGGACAGCTCTGTCAGTGCTGTAACTTTGGACTGCATGCGAGGCTTAGTTCTCTTTACAGTGACTCCTCTCGATAATAATTAATAATGTGAACTGGCTGGGTGCATCTGACACCTATATACAGAAATACAAATGCACACAGTAGCTGATTTATTTATATTTTTGTCTATGTAGTCCACACACATTTTGCTCATACGCAAAAACTCACTGTATTGTCACTCATGTCACTGCAGTATTGTGTGATATATAGATGGACAGATATAGATAGTGCGCTCTGGAGAGGATAGAGAATCCACATCCACTTAGTTTGCACCAACAAAACGCCTTTAAAATGTCGAGGGCTTCCTCACACACTTTTATAACGCAGTGAACTGTTGTGCGTAACACCACGCACAAAGGAGGCGTTGTGTTTTCTGCGCCCAGCCCTGGTCAGGTTCGTGTGTGTTAGGCTGTAGGGACTCCCTCCTCACCCACACCGCGCTAAGGATACACTAGACTGAGAGATTCACAGAAATAGTCAGGTCAGACTACGGGACCGGCCAGGCTGCAACATGCGCCCGCCACTGCTTGCTGCGTTTCAGCCCCTCAGCGCACCTGGCACGACGCTCGGCTCAGTTTTAACGCTTTCACTTCTCCTTTTCCGTCTGTTTTGCACTCCACATCAGGCTGGCAGCCGAGCGTGTCAACGGGGACAATACGGTGAGTGGATGATAACTGCGCTCGTCCCCGCGCACGGAGTAACGGACTTCAGTTTTACTTGAAGAGGCACATGGAGAACCCAGCCAAGTATCTCTCATCGGTGCAGGGGATTGACTCTGTGCCGGCACCCCTTGGAGAGATAATGTGGAACGGCACCGAAACGGAGGCAACAAACGGCAGGAGGAAAGACACGGTGGTGCGTACGGTTACTGGCTGTCTGCTGTCCTTGCTCATTCTATGGACCTTGCTAGGGAACATCATGGTTTGCTCCGCAGTGCTGCGCTTTCGGCACCTGCGGACCAAAGTCACCAACATTTTCATCGTCTCTCTGGCGCTATCGGATTTATTCGTGGCCATCCTGGTGATGCCCTGGAAAGCCGTGGCAGAGGTCGCGGGGTATTGGCCGTTTGGCACTTTCTGTAACGTCTGGGTCGCCTTTGACATTATGTGCTCCACCGCCTCCATCCTCAACCTCTGTATTATCAGCGTGGATAGATACTGGGCCATCTCGAGCCCCTTCCGCTACGAGAGGAAAATGACCCAGCGAGTTGCCTTTGTTATGATTAGTATCACTTGGACGTTGTCTGTGCTCATTTCATTCATACCGGTCCAGCTTAACTGGCACAAGGCCAGCGGTGACGACATAGCTGGGGCGCACAACTCTTCCACGAGTCGACAGATAGAGGAAAACTGCGACTCGAGCCTGAGCAGAGAATATGCTATATCCTCCTCCCTAGTAAGTTTCTACATTCCCGTGGCAATTATGATTGTGACTTACACCAGAATATACCGGATTGCACAAATACAAATTAGAAGAATAGCCTCCCTGGAGAGAGCGGCAGAACACGCGCAAAGTTGCAGGAGCAACAGAATAGAGTGCCAACACCACAACACGTTGAAAACGTCGATTAAACGGGAAACCAAAGTATTCAAAACTCTGTCGGTGATTATGGGTGTCTTTGTGTGTTGCTGGCTACCTTTCTTCGTCCTAAACTGTATGGTCCCGTTCTGCGACAGACCGGCCACAGACCAGGACGCAGGTCTACCGTGCGTCAGCGAGACGACTTTCGACGTCTTTGTGTGGTTCGGTTGGACCAACTCCTCCCTGAACCCCATCATCTACGCCTTCAACGCCGAGTTCAGGAAGGCCTTTGCCAGCCTCTTGGGCTGTCGCAATTTCTGCTCCAACACACCCGTGGAAACTGTTAACATCAGCAACGAGCTGGTCTCATATAACCAAGATACCCTCATCCACAAGGAAATCGCGAACGCCTACGTCAACATGATCCCCAACGTGGTTGAATGTATTGAGCACGAAGAGACTTTTGACAGGATCTCACAGTTTTCTCACAATAATGAAAACGCCACCGAATCGGTTTGTGACTTGGAGGACTGCGAGGCAGATATCAGTCTTGACAGGATGTCACCATTCACACCCAATGGATTACACTGATTCCCACGTTGTGGGGGGGGGGGGGGGGGGGGGGGGGGGGGGGGGGGGGGG
>JAVQJL010090322.1:0-16376 GCA_036024295.1 Nannoperca obscura | reverse complement strand
CTAAAACGTGACTTGACTTGATCATGGTACTTGGCTTGGACGTGAGACTTGAACATGATTAAAACTAGACATGAAACATGGCACAAGACTAACACAGATGACGAGACATAACAGGTAGCCTATTTCCTAATATGTTGAACTATTCCTTTTAAGGTACAGTTAAGATAAGCCAATAAAAAATCATAAGCTTAGGGACTGATTGTAGTAATGGTTAATAAAAAGGCATTAATGTAGGTCTGTGAAGGCCAACTCGGATTTCCTGCATGACAGCTAGATACCCATTTGCCACCATGACCACCAAACCCTACAGGTCAAGTTGTTTAATCAGAACTAATTCATAAAACGCGCTGTCTGACCACGTTGGAAACCCAAAGTGTTTACACAGTAGTTATTCTGAATGGCCACACTGTGTGCAGGGTGAAAATCCTACCGCCAGAGAGAGATGGATAAATACGGGTATAACATCCTACCTTTTCAGAGAGTCTCTCCTGCAGGGAATTTATAATGTTGCACACGGTGGTTCACATGAAAAGTGACAGAAATAGTTACAAATGAAATAAGATAAGCTAGATAAAGATGTTCAAACTCTGCTTACCCTTCACATGGCTGGCCAGTCATGGTGTTTAGTGCGTGAGAATGTCAGATTGTTGGTTTCAGAAAGTTTGAGCAATGGTTATCCAACATCAAAAAGGTGTGTGGGGGTGGGTGGTGGGGGTTCCAAAGCTATTTAACCATCCGACAAGTGGTTCCGACAGAGTATACTGCCGCCTTTACTTTCCACCTCTGTAGATATGGGGCATACTACTTTCTGTATTGGCACTGAGCGTAAAATACAAAAATCTGAATGGTCCATCAGGGATACAGTACTGTTTTGCGTGTTTGAATCTTCCAGTGACTGATAAAGATGGAACGATGGTTGTGGGCAGGAAAACCAAACTCTAGACTTCAAAACCTGTGGGTGATGTTACAGGCAACTGAGTTCATCTCCTTCTGTCTCAAATGGTTCTAGATACATTCTGTGTTTGAACAGGGCCAAGCACAGAGAAAGTGAGAGAGGAAAAAGCGCGAGTTGAAAAGTTCAGCTCGCTCCCTGCGGGCAATAAACGGCTGGTACTGACACATATTCTTTATCATATATTCGTCTGCTCTTTCTCTCTGTTTTCATTATGTTCTGAGCTGCCCTCATTTAGCCTTACTTTCCCTTCTTAATTCCCTTTTCTTTCTTTTTTTTCTTTCCATCTTTCTTTTTTCTTTCTTTCTGTCTATCTGTCTGTCTGTCTTTATTTCTTTTTTTCTTACTTTCTTTTGTTGTGGCACACACACCCTCTGTTTCTCCCATCTGTGCAGCAGACAGCAGATTAAAAAGAACTGGATCCCATTAAACACACATCACCTCGTCGTCATGTTCATACATACTGTATGTTTTATAGCACGTACACATCCGTGTGTGTGTGTGTGTGTGTGTGTGTGTGTGTGTGTGTGTGTTTTGCAGAGGGATGATGGCATAGCAATCTGAGGCTGGTTCACAAGGAGGTCAGACACACACACATACACACACACAAACACACACACTGAGTGACTGCAGAGAGAGATGGATGGCAGTCTGAGGCTCCCTGCTGCTTTGGTAGGGAAATATATGGCGCTGAAGTAGCCATGGCAACACACACAGAAATACACATTCACGCATTTACACAGATACACGAATGGTGCTTTTCATAACAAGTGTAATGATTCATTTAAAACAGTTTAAGGCTGTCTATAAACACACATTCACACACTTTCAGACACACACATTCACTCATACATGGGTTTCCTTGAACTGAACCTTTTTACACTTTTATATTGTATACAATTAATGAATAGAAAATGACACAGCATGTTCTGTAGTTATCCCTCTGATATTATTATTTAAAATAATATAATCATATTACATTTAACATCCTTTTGTTTCTTTTTGACATTAAGCTGTTCTGATTAGCAATAATGTTAATTAGCTCTAGTATTGCACTGATGCATGACTTTAGGGTGTGTATTTCAGCAGACTTCACATCAGTCTCTAATACAAGTAACTAGAGAGAACATCTATCCATTTATAGTGCAGTAAAGATGTGATGTGAGATGGTTACCTGCTGAAGCCAGGAAAAGCTGTAGTGATTAAAATAAACAGTATTAACAAACAAATATTACTAATTGTTCTGTTACATGAAATAATAATTAATTAATAATAATAATACGTTTGAAATACAGTGAATTGGAAAACAGTTTGAGGAGTTAGAAATGTTTACACACATAATGTGTTACTGTGTGTGTGTGTGTGTGTGTGTGTGTGTGTGTAATTAAATCTCCATCATTTTGTATATTGATACTTCTAAAACTTTCAGATTTATATGACCGTAGATGTTTATCTGCAAAATACAGATTGATATGATATTGATGAATATAATAAAAATATATGTATAAAAAATATATATATACAATATGAATTCAAAAGAAAGTTGCAATATTAATCAATTAATCAATTAATAAGTTGACATAAATAAACACAATTACAAACAGGCTGAAGCAATAAAAAACCTGCTAAATGAAATGATAAAGCTACACAGTTCAAACTAAGTAAAAGTTTGTCATCCATACACACACACCCACAGATATACATAAATGCAAACACATACAAATAAATAAATCCAGTCAGAAATTCATTCTGAAAAGATCACACAAACAATACATTTAAATACAGTGTTTGAATTATAATGGATAAATAATAATATTCCAGGAAATATTTCAGGATGACTGCATAGATGAATCATCTTCCTTTGATCTTTTACTACTAACCCAATATATGCTTTATATGTTATAAGTAGTTGTAAGCAGATGAAACAGCTTTTTTTAAGTGTTTATAAACGTATTTGTCTAATGACTTGTCCTACGAAGCATCCATACCTGTTTTATGTTCAAACATAAGCAAATGTTACAGTGTGTTATAAAACTTTTAACTTTTAACTATTTAATTATTTTAACTATAATCTTTCACACTTGGGTTTGTGAGTGACTCCCAAAAATAAATATGTAGGTGTATCGGACCTTTGTCGTCATGGTAACATTAATAAACACATGGCTAAAGCTGTTTGGTTAGGTTCAGACACTATCCTACTTGGTTAGGTTGAGGAAAATATCGTGTTTTGGGTTAAAATAAGAACGTTAGTAAAGTTAAGTAACGTCACGTGACTTACTAACATATCTTATGCACGTAAGTTAAAATAAGTCATGGCTGACTTTTGGTTTAACACGGGACATGAACAGCAGTCCATCCATCTTTTCATCCACCCGACCTTCACAGTATGTAGACTCTGACACTCTTCATAGGTCCCTGCCTAACAGTAAATGTAAACATGTCGTAATAAGATGCTTGCACAGACAACCTATACGGCCATATTTTACAGTCCCAAAACAATACAGAAAAAGTGGTTTCTCTTTTTGCCATCTTTCTTCTTTGCCATTCTTTTTTATCTCTTCTTTGTTTTTACTCCATTTTTCAGGATTATTAATTTCTCAGAGAAATATTTTATTCCATCTTGATTAACAATGGTGGGTGTGTTTCATGGGGGACCATATGTTCAGCAGTGGTAAGAGCGTAAATGAAAGAGATGCATGGATTGTATGTGTATGTATATGTGTATATTCACTCCCTCTCTCTTTCTCTCGGAAAACGTTGTTTGACCGGACGCAAGGCGAGTAGCCAATAGGATTGCTCTGTGTTGGGTGGTGAACTGGTGCTGCAAACACACACACACACATACCCTGAAGTAAAGGAGAGGTAGAAAAAGTGGAAAGAGGACATTTGAAAAGATGAATGGAAAGGGGAAAAGGAGAGTTGGAAATGGAGAAATGAGAGCAGGGAGGACAGAAGAGGAATGGGAAAAGAAAAGAGGGAGGAAGAGAGAGAGAGAAGGAGCAGAGGACTAAAAAGAAAAGAAAAGAGGTGGAGAGAGCAGATGAAAAATAGAAAAATAGAGAGATAATCCTCACATCAAAATTAAGTGGAAGAGGAAAAGGAGGATGAGAGATGAGTTAGGGATAAAAGTGAGGAGGAGTGTGAAAACATGATGATGAATTGACTTCAGGGGAGACAGAAAAAGAAACGAGGAGGAGACCATTAGAAGAGGAGGATGAGATGAGGAGATGAAAAAAGTGGAAAAAATAGAATGACATATCGTTTTGAGTAGAACGATTAGAAGAAGGGGAAGAAGTGAAGAGGAAAAAAAGAAGCTCAAAATGATAAATAGACAGGACAATATCAGCATGAAAACAGTTCTATGTGGTGGGATTCTCACAGAGGCATGCAGTCTGTTAATAATGTTTAAATCTCGACTGAAGCAGCTGATGCAGCTTGTTGTGGTGAGGCTATAGATTCATTTATCCATATTGTCAAGAAAAGGTAACAGTTGGACACATGTGCAGACTGACTTGAATACCAGAATCCTACAATTAAAACATTTAAACAATTTAAACATATTAAACATAAAAACAATTAAACATATTTAACAATGTATAAAATGCTAAACATATCATGGATTTTGACCAATGTGCACAACTTTTTTTAGCCTGCGAACCAGACAAATCTGTAGCTCCTGTATTATTTGCTCTGGCAGATTCCCACAGATCTCCAGCTGACCAATCAGGCCAATCACAACTGTTTTTCTAACATGAGGCGGGTTTTATACAAAGACTGTACAGAGGCAACTCGTCGTCACTCATACCGTTGAGGCATTTTTGTTAACAACCAAGATGGCTGCCACTGACGTGGGACGTTCTGAATCTACTATCGGGTCACACAAACAAACTGGACGGTATATTTTCTCTAAAAGAAGAACAAACAACTTAAACTTAAACACTTTAAGCTTTTGTTGATAAGAAAGATGTGTTTGTTGTACTTCTGACCGGATCAGCTCTACGTCACACGTTTCGTTGCTCTGATTGGTTGTAGGTCTATCCAATTGTGTCCAGACGCATTTTTCCAATTGTGTCCAGACGCATTTTTCTCTGCATCATCAATCAGTTCACACACCAAGTTTGTTTTTATCGGTCATCAAAATCTTACAGAGAGTAACCCTACTCACCAAGTCTTTTTTTATTAATTATGAAAATTCACCTTACAATGCACCCTGTGGAGTTTTCCTGCAAACAAACAAAAGTTACGTTTTATATTTAGTGTTACTCACTAAACCCGTTGTGTGTATCCTTGAGGTCTAACAAACATTCATTGGATTCCTCATGAAACATTTGCAAAGCCAGGATATTTTGAATCCTGCATGTTGACATGCAGCCCTCTTCTTCTCTGCTTTTGCTGTGTTTCTTGGTCCATTCTTGACACCTGTACATTAGCACAATTATGTTGAAACCATTGGCTGGAACGTGTTTGTGCATGTATGATGCAAACAAAACGAGGTCTCACTCGTATAAACATTGCTACATAAAGCTAATCATGCTCAGAAACTCTGCAGGGAACCTATAAGCCATGGCCAGAATAATCTGTTAAACTGGCTTTTGGACCCTTACTGTCTTTTATGGGCTCCTGATCTTGGACCAGGGCAGCTGCCTACTTTACCTGTAAATAATGGACTAAATATTTTGTGCTGTATGCCTAATCACATAGATTCTTGTTGGCATCTTATACAATTTTTACTGAGATGACTCTTTAAAAACTGTTCACACAGAATTATTTTGTAACGTGCAGCTAAGCACAACAGTTCATTTCACATCCAAAATGCACTAATACAACCAAAACACTTCATACACATCACAGGATCAACTCGTCGTCACTCATGAAATCACTAACAACTGGTAGCATCATTACAATTACTGTAGTGTCACTTTTGTCTTTGTAAAAATATCTTCATTATATTTATTTATGTAGCATAAACCCAGAGTCCATTCCAACAAAAAGAAGGATACTTCTTTAACACATGGATTGTTCTACCTTACACCTTTGCACACCTGGCCAATCACAGTGTAGAGTGGCCGTGATCATTTTACTGTTTCAGAAAGTTACAAACAAATTGTCAGACTCAAGCCCCCCATTTCTGAAAGATACTACTTGGAAAGATGTAGGGGGAGGGGGTTTCAGACTGTCGACCATCCAACAAGCTTCCTAAGAACAGGGCCCCCTTGGAGAGAAAGACTGGAGTGGTGTATGACATCACATGCAGCTCAGGAGGTATAGAGGGTCGTCCACCTATCACAGGGTTGGTGTTTGGATCCCCAGCTTCTCTGTTCACGTTTTGTGCCTAAGTTTCTCCCGATGGTCTGGCCAGCACCTTGCTTGGTGGCTCGCTGTGTTTGAATGAGAGACAAAAATTGTAAAGCACTCTGGATAAGTTACAAAACTTATACATTATCATTTCAAACGTGACAGCTGACATTGCCGTGAATTTATAATTTCATCAAATATCAATAAAATTGCTACCTAGTAACTTTTTTGGAGGGGGGGTTTCGATTGAGATTATCAAGAATTAGTGTAAAGATCCAACGCTCTGGCAACAGTAAAAACAAATATTGTTTAGTGTTGTTATGATTGACAAGTGAATGTTCAGATTTGATCTATATCCCAAAGCTCTAAATAATGCGTTGACATGTCTCAGCTACTTAGCTCTTTGACAGTATGTGACCTCTTGCTGACATTTGCCCTGTGTGTGGCTGTGACTAGCAGAGTGACTTGAGGTTGATTCCTGACCCCTGACTCCCTCATGACTCTTATCTCTGCACAGCTTGGTGTTTGTGTGTGTGTGTGTGTGTGTGTGTGTGTGTATGTGTACATATCGGTGTCTATTGATTTCTACTGTAGCACAGTTAAATAAGACTCCACTGACCTCTGCTGAGCCGGCCGCGCGTTTCATGTGTCAGATGTGTTTGTGTCCCCGTACACAGCTCGTTTCCTGTCCAACATCTGCACCACATAAACACCCTGACATGTGTGTGTGTCTGTTTCATGCCTTTGATAGTGTGTGTGTGTATATACAGGTCTCACTGTGGCTTACTCGCCATATATCATCCTGTGCTTGAATGTGTGTGTGTGTGTGTGTGTGTTTCTCTTCATTTACCAAGTGAATATGACACTTTGGCTTTCCCGAGTCGATGATGGGAATATCTGAGCTTCTCTTCTTATACTCTGAACGTATTTTAAAATTCTGTGTCACACAATTTAGTCCACTAAATGTGTGTGTATGTGTGTGTGTGTGTGTGTGTGTGTGCGCGCGCGTCTTTGTCTCTCTGTGTATGGTATTTCTCCTTTGTGTTTGTGTGTGTAGCCAAGTCGTTCACTCATCCTCTCCTTCAACATTCCTGCTGAGCAGAGCAGAGGTCACTGCCAGGACAAGTCATGCTGTGTGTGTGTGTGTGTGTGTGTGTGTGTGTGTGTGTGTGTGTGTTTGTGTGTGCGCCTCCCCTGTCCAGGATGAAGGATGGAAGGAGGGAGGTGAAGGAGAGGTGAGAGGGTGACAGAGAAGAGGTCAACCCACGGTCAAATACAAACGCCTCCTCCCGTCATCTTCTCCTCCTCCTCTCCTAACTTCTTTCTCCTTTCCTCTTTCCCTTCACTCGATCTTCCCCTCCTCTTCCTCTACTCCTCTTTCTTTTTAGTTCCCCTCCTCTTTATCCTCCTCGCATCCATTTTGTTTTACCCTCTTTCTCCCTCTCTTCTCTTCCTTCTTCCTCTGCATGTCTCTCTCTCCCTCTTTCTCCTGTCTTGTTCTTGAATCTCCTTCCCTATGCGCACACACACAGGCCCACACACACACACACGCACACACACACGCACACACACACACGCGCGCACACACACACGCACACGGTGAAGAGTCTTCAAGCTATTTTTAGTTTAGGACAGACTAGAACACACAGACATATTTGCTTGAATCTAATCTGGTTATCTGGAGTTGTGTTTGTTCCACACACACACATACACACACACAGCCGTGACCCAGAATGTGACCCTGAGCAGTAATGGATAAAAAATGAGAGAGACCTTTGACCCCCTCCTTCCCTCCCTTCTTCCTCCCCACCCTTGTCTTTCTCCCCCCCCTCCTCCCTCTACAGTACTCTCCCTCCTCCTCTGCTTCTATCCGTCCTCCCCTCCTTGCATCTTTCCCTCTTTCTTTTTATTGGTAACAGTCCAGCAGGCAGATTTCCTCTCTCCTTTTCCTCTTTCCTCATCATCCCTCCCTCCAACACCTGCTCCGCATGGTATTTATTTGTTTGTGTGTAATGTTTTGTGAATTTAATAAGTATGTCAGTGGTTATACGTTATATACTCACCCTTCATACTTTATATGTATAAACACATGCAAGCATTCAAAGAAATATTTTTGCTTACAGATTTGTGCCCAAAGAAAACTGTGTTATGTTTGTATGACAATGTGTGTTATGCGGTACTTTCCATACATGGATCTGTTCATTTGACGCAATGATGCACCTGTAAGGAATAACTACAAACCTGGAATAAATCATTTATGTATAAAACCAATCCCAGACATTCCTATAAATCTTTGTTTATTCCCCTGAGAAATATACTGTTCCAAACCTGACTGACTTCAATTTAAATCCTGATACTTTATTACATTTTGGAGGTATTTGTCTCTTAGTAACTCTTAAACTGTGTGGAATATAGAGATTTAAATTTTAAATATATATATATAATACAAATAATTACAGCCTTTATAATGGGTTACATTGGTACTGAAGTTCAGTTGAAACCATTTGAATGAAATGTAGACTTTAAATTAAAAGTACAGTATGTAACTATATTTCTCATACGACGCAGCAGCGATATTCTCTGTTGGATTCGGGACAAGAGCCTTTGTTATGGGTCGTCCTTTCTCTCTCCCATCATGTTTTCTGTTTGTCCTTATTATCAAAAGGACTTAGAAAATGTGCAACACAATTGACTTTCATCAAATCTTTAAGTTTAATTAATATATTATAAACAATAATCTTAATTCAAATGTTCCCGGCATTACTGCAAACCTTCCAGAGCCTTGCATAAATCCTCACAAATAATGCTTTTTAAATTTGATTTAATTTTAGTTAATATAGTTCAATAAAATGTTATTTTTAGTAAACTACTTACCTTCAGATCTGTTATTTTAAATCTCACCAGGAGGACTGCAATGACTGCAATACAATTTAATTTGGTTAAAACCTAATAAATAAATTTAAATAAATCAAATGATGTGTTCCAGTTTTGTGGTCAAGAAACTGTTCAGGTCAGAAGTGAAATCATTTATTAATAGGTAGGGGTATTACAAATAAAACATTTTTTTTATATTGCACAAAATATTATGAAATTTTATATTTTAATTTTATATATATTTCTAACACAGAATTACATTTACAGAAAATGTGAGCAAAAATATGTTATTATTAATTACAAAAGTTCTTACATTATTGGGTTGCATTTCAAAATAAGTGTTTTGAGAATTTATGTATTATTGGAACTGTGTACATGGGTTGGGCTGATTGACAATTTGTATCCAGGAAAAAAAGAATGATGATGCTGATATTTTTAATGTGGGTTTTAAAATAGCATTATTATTTTATAAAAATTGTAGTTGTGAGTATTAGTAGAGTTTCAATGATCAACTCAACTGTTAATAAAGTAAAACTTGATTTAGTCCTGTGTTATTATTGTCCAGTTTGCAAAGATTATTGCAGTCATATCAGTTAAAGGTGTTTGCTGTAAAAAAAAATAAAAAATGTTTAATCATTTCTCTCAGCTATATTTAGTCTGAAGATCCCTCCCACCCCACCCACACACACACTTGACTCTGTAATGTCCAATCTCTGATCTTCAGGATTTCCAGGATTATTTTTTTTGCTGTGCGCCACCTGCTGGCTGAGAACAGCAAATATCGTTCTGATATCATGTTTTCATGGTGCAGTCAGCAAGCTGACTCCTTGACCCCAGAGACACTTCAACAGTAAACAGTCACAAGTGTGAGAGGTCAAAGGTCAGAGGTGAGATGATCGCAGAGGACCTGATCCCATTGTCGCTGATTTTTGTCACAAAGCAGAAGAAACACACCTTTTTACCTAAAGAAGACGTCTCAGCGGTGAACTCACTGCAGGCTGAGATCTAGTCTAACCAGACAGTCACCTAATTTCACACTTTCTTATTTTTTATTTTTGACATTGTGAACACTGCGTAATGAATGATGCTTTGTCACCTCTCTCTGTAAATTAGTTGTTATTTTTATGTCATTTGATTGTGATGATTCTTCTGCCTGAAACAAATACTGAATCCTAGTTACTGAAAACCTCAAATTGAAATGTAGTTTTGAATAGTAGAATATAAACTCCCCCATGCATGTTGCTAAATCAAATCTCCCAAGAAAAAAGATTTATGGACAGACCTCAATGTAATGTATAAAGGGACTATTATGAATAATAATAATAACTTTTCAAAATGGCATTACACAGCTGCTGTACAATATTGAAAGCAAAATAGAGACAAATACCACAATAATTTATTTTTTACATTTTAAATAAATAAAAAAAATAAAAAATACACAATAATAATTATAATATTATAAAAAGCAACATGCATGGAGAGAGTTTATATTCTACAATTCAAAACTTACATTTCAATTTGACTACTTTTAGTTTTTCAGTAATTAGGATTCGGTTTTTGTCCACAAGAATTTGTTTCAGGCAGAAGAATCATCATTTTTTAAAGGAGCAAAAAAGCTTTTAGACCTTTATGTTAGGAAATAATATATATATATATATAAAATAATATAATATTTACAATTATTTTTTAACCATTAACAAAATTAAATCAGTTAACTTGAAATCCACCCAAAAATTGTAGAGTCCTTTTTATGGCCTGGTAATAGTTGTCTGAGCTGTTCAAGGGACTTGGACTCTGGCTCTGTTGAAAATATTTCCATTTCACTTGTGAATTCTAAACATGTACAGTGTAGCTTTAAATAAATTGGGTATCTGAAAAAGATATTGACTTGTGAACATGGATGGATTATGATACAATGAGCTCCTGGACACAGACACGTTAACAGCTGCCCCTCGTACCTTCTAGATCACCTTCTGTCAAACACGTTTCAGTTGCTTTACTATTTTGAATGTAAGCTTAGTGTAGCCTAAGTATGGAAATAGGAAAATATGAATATAAATGTAATAACATATTCTAGATTACTTACTACTTACTGCATCACTGCACGTCCAGGACATCCTGAATCTCCCAGTTATACTGTTTGTACATCTGTGAAGTTACACACCAGTTAACATGACATCATTAACTTGATTCATATGTTAATATCATGAATCATCTGCTAATACACTGTGTGACCAGTATGTATGTGGCCTTCTATGTGTACTTATGGTCTGGGGCAGATTTTGGTTTTGGCCTCTTGGTTCTAATGAAATGTTAATGCTACAACATGCATGTGGCATATATATATATATATATATGTGTGTGTGTGTGTTTATTATTGGTCCTGAAAAGGTCGCTTGACCGTTATGCATGAACATTTGAGACGGTCCCTAACTTCAATTTATTAGTTCAAAGTGTGCAAGGTGCCAGGCTTCAATACTGCATCATAAAGTCACAATGACAGCTGTGCAATCTTTAGTCTGCACTGCACAACACATCTGATGAAAACTGTTAACTGAAGTTATTGTTGCCAAATGTATGAAAATGAGACCTGTCTACCAAGTTATATACACCTTTGTGTTTTTAGCCTATAGCCTATTTGTTTACCTTTTGGTAAATCTTAAAATATTACTGCAAAACAAACCAGCAAAAAAATATCAGTTGCTATTCGTATCTGTTCAGACCTCATTAACTGTTCATATCCAAATCATGTATTTGTATTAATTTAAATCCCTACAGCATACATTGATATTTTATATCATTGATAACAGTGTCCTTACAACTATGTGACAACAATTTGTGTTTGGCCCTTTACTGTTTCAACATGACAATGCTCTATAAAGAAATTGTTTTCAGTCTGGTGTGGAAGAACTTGCCTGACCTGCACAGAGCCCTGAGCTCAACTCCATCCAACACCTTTGGGACGACAACTATGAGCCAGGCCTCATGACCCAATATTAGCGTTGGACATCACTAATGCTCTCCAGTCTGAACGGGAGCAAATCCCTGTAGCCCGCACCAGCACCTGGTTTAAAGCCTGAAAGGCTGTTATAGCAGCACCTTAATGAATAAAATGTTGCAATCATATGTTCATTGTGCAGGTGTCCCCACACTGTTGGACATGAAGAGACTGTCCTCCCCAAAAATACAACTGTATAAGTTATCTGCTGAAGCAGCTTATGACCCATATTTATGTTTATTGTTAGATGGCAACCTATGAACCTATGAAGAACGAGAAAGCCAATGGAAGGACTTCTACCCACTAGAAAGCTGTTTGTGTCCCATGTGAAACCAAAAGCTCAACACTTATTTAAATTTGTGTGCATAACATAAGTTATATAACTAATATCCCTATTTTAACCCAAACCATGATCTTCTCCTTAACCTAACAAAGTAGTTTTGGTGCCTAAACCTGACCAAAATGCAATCTTTTCACAACATTAACCACGTTTATAACATTAACAAACAACCTGTTCTGTCGTTTAGGTTGGAGGACTTGTTGGTCCTTTACTTCTCAGCAAGTGAAGGTCAAAGGTCATCCACACATAAATATACAGAGCATACCCATTCTCTCTCTCTCTCTCTCTCTCTCTCTCTCTCTCTCTCTCTCTCTATCTCTGTGTCCTTTTCTCATATGGAGTCAGTCTGCTCTGCTTCATTACCCACTCATCAATATTTCAGAGACGCTCTCACACATTCATCACTAGATGAGACCTCGTTAGGGAGGATCCTCCTCCTCGTCTCTCTCTCTACAATACTTACTCTATACAATACTAATTAGAGTTGTCTCTATCCCACTCTGTCTCTAACTCGTTCTTTCTGTCTTACAGTTTGCTGTTTTTCCAAAGTAGTTAATCAAAAGTTCGGGAGTATCATGTGGTAATGAACACAGCAGACACACACACACACACACACCCTCAAAGAAAGAAGGGGAGACCTTGCTTTATCAACGTCATCTGCTCATGTGATCCTGTGGAGCAAGTGCTGTGAAGTTGTTTAAGGTAATTAAGCCTTTTATTTAACTTATAGTTTTTTCCCCAGATACAGTACAGATGGTACAGTAAAAGTATTGCTATAAATTCTTTGCCCAAACTGAATATTACCATTGGATACAAAATATTCAGATTACTGTTGTAATTTCTGAAATTATTATATGTTGTTATGATTTTTCTGAGAATATTTTGATGATTTCAATGAAAACACTGTCACTAATTTGGTATAAAATACTGGTTTTAATGATCCAACAAAGCCAAACATCCACAATGGAAGGTGTAGACCTTGACCACTTTACTTTACTTCACTAGCTGCGGTGCAACTCAGCTCTTCAGACTGTTATTGTGACATTACCATATTATTTTTTGTCTTTATGTGACTATTAGTTGTTCTTTTTGTTCATCACTAAAATGTTTTATGTTTGCAAAAGATTTTTCCATAGCTTTTATTCTGGATGGGATCATTAAAGGATGAATTATTCTTTATAAGTTCCCTGTTTACTACTGAGGTTCTGTAGTGATGTTGCTACTGGTCAATGTGCTGTCAGAAAAATGCAAACAAAACAACATGATATATGCATGAATGTACAAGAACGAATGCACAAGAAGAGATTCAGTGCTGTGTGAGTCAAACACGCATTTACACATTCACTGTGTAATATACTGGTACTGTAAAATAACAACCTCGGCAGACACACACACATAGATTCTCTCGCCCTTTTGCGCTCTTTCATATGGCGCGTACACACACACACACACACACACACACACACACACACACACACACACGAGAAGGTTGCAGATAGTAAAGTATGTAGACTTTGTAGCTTTGAAAACAAAATTCTTTTACATGTGTTTTTCAATGACATTTTTTCTTTATGTCACTCTTTTTTTTGTCTCTTTTTAATGCTCCAGGTGAACTCATGAAAGTCCTAAATGTGCGGTCTTTCCCCCCTTGCCTTTATTTGTTTGTGGAAACCACACCCCAGGCCATTATTATCATCACTACTTGTTTAAGAAAACATGGTATAATGTGAGAAATTACTGCTTCTCTCATAAGTATGCAGATTATACACCAATCGCGCTCTCCTTGCCCCTCCCCTCAAACCCCTCTTCACCACGCCAAAACAGTAACACAGAGATGAAGCTGAAAAACTGACATCGTAAAAAAGAAACTGTCACTGAACATTGTAACTGAAAATCACACCAGAATGTATAGAAATATCAAGTTCACATTTTGTTTTCAAAGCCAAATGTAACTCACTGTTCTGGCTCCAAAGTAAAACACTACTTTGCTCACAAAACCCATAGCTTTTGAGTTGAACTGGCAGATTTGACAGATGAACTGCAGCCTTCAGTGGCTCTTCCGTCTGCCCAAACGCACCAGCCTATTCTGTAATATTAGGAGCACAATGATGAAAATACACAACACACATAACAATCTTAGTTAATTTTCACGTTTGTTTTTTTTTTACCTTTAAAGGGTCAGAAATGAATAGGTTACTTTACTGCTAACCCCATCCAAACTGTATGATGCTGAACAGCTGGTCACTGTAGTTTATAGCAAACGTTACTCAATAGGAGGATATAGTGCATTTGTTGGTGACTATTTTCAGTGGTGGATGAATCCACATTTGGTGCTTTAGTGAGTATTTGGTGAAGCAGGATGGTGTATGTGGGATTGAGTGAACATCTACAGTGTGTGTCCATAGTAATGAAGGAACATGTCCTTCAGTACAAAAGCGTGACTCGGTGATGTGTTTTTAATATGTATTTAATATTGCATAAACATATACAGTACCAGTCAAAAGTTTGGACACACTGTGTCAGGCTTTTATACGCACACACATTAGTAGGATACATTCTCTGATGTTATTTTTGTGTGGGATTGCTGAAAATAAGAAAAGTATAGGATATTATCTGCAATTGAGACAAAGGTGCGTGCACACCTTCTGATACATGTTTTCATGATACTGTAAATATAATTCAGAATTAACAGAAAGACCAGTAGTTTCAGCTTACGAGGTGCAGCTGCTGCTTTCTTATGAGTGTGTATCACGAAATGTACATTTGATAGGATGTTCCCACATTTTTCAGGGAAACAACAAGAATAAAGTTGACACTAATTTTGTTTGCATTAACTTTCCATGCATCTTCATTGTCTTTTTTGTCATTTTGACACTACATTCCCTTCATTATTGGTTTCCTCTAATGTACTTTGTGTACCAGCAGCAGACTTTCTTTCTTGCTCCATAAGTTTCCTTCTTGTGTCCATTATAGCTAATGTCCTGTGATTTCCCTAATTGTCATAAACATATTAAATTATTCTTCATTTCACATGTTACTGGTACATATGCTACTGGATTACAAGCACAAAATGTACCCCAGATCACTGGGGAATATGGACAGATTCTTTTAAAGAATATAAATTCCTGTGACTTTGAATTCTGCTCTGAGCACATACAGTATATAATTAATCATGTGACCACCCGAGAGCTGCTCCTAAAGGTCACTCTTACTCTTCACTGTAAGTAGGAGTGAGTTGGTTGATGATACTCTTGATTTTTAGCGATAAACTTTTATTCTCCTACTGACTCTTTAGAATGGTGACGAGGTGAAATAATCAAGTATTTTGCTTTTGTTAAGAATCTTTTGAGGCCTTTGGATATGACAGTATTGATTATTTCAGATATTTTAAATAGATTTAGAGTCCTGAAAAGGAGACAAAACCATTTTAAGAACCTTTTGAAGCCTCAAAAGCTAAAGTAGTACGTCTTTCATTCATTTTAAAGTTTCCCTGCACTCAAAATAAGTTTTTCTTCTTGTTCCTCCAGTTGATTATCATGCTCATGACTTGTGACATCACAAATAGTTTAAAAGCCAATCCTGTTCCAGTATTCAACTTGCAAAAGTGTGATGTGGAAACTTGAAGCCTCCAGCACGCACACACTGAGAATAGACTTTACAGTGAAGATGGAAACAGCTGTGGTCCAGCAGGAAAACTTCTATTCTGGATTTTAAATTATGTATTATTTTTAAAAGATTTGAACAAGATAATTGAACTTAAAAAAAAACTAAAAACATATCAGGTACAAATCATTTTTTTAGACCTCCGAGACAGGATTGTCTCGAGACACAAATCTGGGGAAGGGTACAGAATAATATCTGCTGCCTTGAAGGTCCCAATGAGCACAGTGGCCTCCATCATCTGTAAATGGAAGAAG
>JAVQJL010090320.1:0-10104 GCA_036024295.1 Nannoperca obscura | reverse complement strand
ACTGTTGCTTCTGTTACTACTACTGTTGCTTCTGTTACTACTACTGCTGCTACTGTTACTACTACTGCTGCTACTGTTACTACTGTTGTTACTACTGCTGCTACTGTTACTACTATTGTTACTACTGCTGCTACTACTGTTGCTTCTGTTACTACTACTGCTGCTACTGTTGCTACTACTGTTACTACTACTGCTACTGTTACTACTATTGTTACTACTGCTGCTACTGTTGCTACTACTGTTACTACTATTGTTACTACTGCTGCTACTACTGTTGCTACTGTTACTACTACTGTTGCTTCTGTTACTACTACTGCTGCTACTGTTGCTACTACTGTTACTACTGCTGCTACTGTTACTACTACTGTTACTACTGCTGCTACTGTTACTACTACTGTTACTACTGCTGCTACTATCATTATTACTGCTATTATAACTACTACTGCTGCTGCTACTACTACTGTTGCTACTACTACTACTACTGCTGCTGCTGCTGCTACTACTGCTGCTACTGTTACTACTACTGTTACTACTACTGCTGCTACTACTACTGTTACAACTACTGCTGCTACTACTGCTGTTACAACTACTGCTGCTACTGTTACTACTACTGCTGCTACCATCATTATTACTACTTTTATAACTACTACTACTGCTGCTACTGTTGTTACTACTGTTACTACTACTGCTGCTACTGTTGTTACTACTGTTACTACTACTGCTGCTACTGTTACTACTACTGTTACTACTACTGCTGCTACTGTTACTACTACTGTTACTACTACTGTTACTACTATCATTATTACTACTATTATAACTACTACTACTTGTCTCAGTCAACAAGTGAGAGCAGCCTGTCTCTTCTACATGAACAGATGTCAGTACGTTTACAGGTAACCAAACACCTTCAGGTGTGTTAGGAAACCCCTGACTCTCCCCTGTGAACTCAAATCCATTCTTTAAAAACAGCACACACAAACCCAAGAATAAAAGAAAACAGTTGTTTATTTCAGAAGCCAGAAAGAAATAAAAACAGAAAAGAAAGAAAGAAGAAAGATATTCTGTCCTGTGCTGCATCATCATCAGCGTCTTTAACACAAAGAAGCTGCCACAAGAAGAAGAAGAAACTCTGAATGAAGCTGCATGCACTGTTACGTGTGTGTGTGTGTGTGTGTGTGAGCGTGTGTGTGTGTGTGTGTGTGTGTGTGTGTGTGAGCGTGTGTGTGTGTGTGTGTGTGTGAGGGGCCTAACACGATGCATCAGACTGATGAGGTCACTTCAGGTTCAGGTACTGCGGCAACACGTCGTCCCAAAACTCCCCCGCCTCGCCTGACCTCTGACCTCTGACCCCTGACCTCCCTCTGTCTCCAGGTTTACCACTCGGTCTTTTCACTTCAGGCTTTTTCTTTTTGACAACCTCCTCCTCTTCCTCTTCTTCTTCCTCCTCTTCCTCCTCCTCTTCATGACTTTTTTGATCCTCCTCTTCTTCTTCCTCTTCACTCTCTTTTTCCTCTTCCTCAGCACTCTCTTTCTCTGCTTCCTCCTCTTCATTTTCACTCTCTTCTTCCTCACCACTCTCCTCCTCCTCCTCTTCTTCATTTTCACTCTCTTCTTCCTCACCACTCTCCTCCTCCTCCTCCTCCTCCTCCTCCTCCTCAGCACTACTCTCTTTTTTCTCCTCCTCCTCTTCTCCTCCCTCTGTCTCACTCTCTCCTCTCTCCTCTGAAGACTCACTTTCACCCTCCTCTTCCTCACTCTCGCTTTCCAAATCCCCCTCTTCTTCCTCACCTTCCTCCTCATTTTCAGACTCTCCTCCTTTGCTCTCTGTCTCGTGACTTGAGCCTTCCTCGCTCTCCTCCTCCTCCTCTTCCACATCACCTCCCTTCTGTTCTGTCTCGTCTTCACTTTCACTTCCTGTCATCCCGCTTGCTTCCTCTTCCTCCTCCTCCTCCTCCTCAGCAATGCTTTTGTCTTCCTCTTCGTCTTCATCAGCTTCGGACTCTGGTTGAAGAGTGTCGCTATCTTTGTCTTCCTCTTCTTCTTCTTCTTCTTCTGTGATACTGTGACTGACGTCCTCCTCTTCCTCTGCCCTTGTCCTCTGCTCCTCCTCCTCCTGCTCCTCCTCCTCCAGCCTCGTGCTGCCTTCAGGACCCTCAGGTATGTTGCTGTCTTCGCTGGGTGATTTCCTGGTGCAGTCTTCCAGGACGCGGCGGCTGCTCTCGGGTGGAGACGGAGACGCCACCTGGTGCATCAACACTGATGCTGCTGCCACACAGGCGGCTCCGGCCAGCGGGCCGAGCTCTGGCGCCTCTGTTTCTTTTGACTGAGCCTCTTTCTTGTTTTTCTCATCCTTAGATCTTTTAGAAAACCCCGTGTTGTGTTTGGATCCCGAGCTGTTTGTCACCTCAGAGAGCAGCCGAGGGCGACCTACGCTCTCCTCGCTCAGGTGAAACCCAGGTGAGTGTGCGTGCCTGCGTTTACCTGGCGAGCTCACGTCTACACCTTGACTTTGCACCACTATCGGTTTGTTTTCAGCAGGTTTAGGCTGCACCTGCTTCACTTTGGCCACTGCAGATTGAGAGGCGCCACCTGAAGCGGCCTGTCTGGTTCCAGGCCTTGGTTCAGAGTCTGGTACCGGCCTCCTGCCGACCTCTATGAGCCGGCCGTCCCCCTGAACCGGCCAGAGCCGCTGCTGGGACGCTGCCCTCCTAATGTCTCCTACACTGGGAGCTTTGTTTTTACTGGGTTTCCTCTGCAGCTCCTCCACAGCCAAGATCAGACTTTCATTGTTCTGGTTCTGTGTTTTCTGTCTGTGCGGGCTCCGAGGGGCCACCGAGCGAGCGCTGGGGCCCCTCAGGAGCTCGGTGGGTAACGCCCGGCGAGGAGAGACAGCCTCGCTCTTACGAGACGGCGGAGTCGGAGAGAAACCGCCCCGCTTTAAGAGCCTTCTGTTGTTCTCTTTCTGCCCTTTAGTGGTCTTACCGTGCTTACCCTTCCTCTATCCCGGCACGAGAAGGCAAGGAGAGGGCGAGAGAGAGGCATGCATTAGAGAGGAGAGAGAGACAGGCAGAGAAATCAAATGAAACAGTATAAAACAGTTTAAACTAGCTGAGGAACAAAGCATGGGAGAAGAGCTGATCTCAGAACAGAAGAGGGGAATGACAGATGTGCTGGGAGCTACCTTGTGGACTGGAGACAGGCTGAGTGTTTGATCACCGGGGTCCATCTTCATCACGTGAGTCTATCAGGAGGAAAAACAACAGGACGGTGAGCAGCAGAACCCACAGTGCTCCACCCGTCACACCTCATGCACTGCCCTCCCACCATGTTGAGGAAGTCCGTGGTGTCTCCCAGGCCTTTGACGCTGTCGCTGTCGGTCAGGCTCTCCACCACGCTGTCTGTGTCACCGCCTGTCTGCTCTGACCAGGTAGAACACAGGACCGCATGTTAGTCCACACAAACAACACAGGTGTGCCGGAGCCGTGAGGAGGAGCAGAGGCAGGTACCCTGGTGCGTTGAGCCTGCGCTCCTGTGTTGGTGAGTGCCGTTGAGCACCTTCCTGTGGGTCAGCTCGGGCGGAGGCAGTCTGGGAGGGATGGTGTGGCTGGAGACGGGCAGCGGTGGGTGGAGGTAGCCGGGCGTCATGGCGGGCAGCGTGCGGAACAGGGGCCCGAACTGGTCCGGAGATCTCTCCTGTGGGGAAACGTTAGCAGAGCATGGGATTATCCAGGAGCTGCTCAACATCGACCTGTCAAAACGTCCCCAAAACACACGGGATGTTAAATTACTACTTTATCTGTGGATGAACACCCACCCTCTCCCTCCTGCGAACCCGAGCGGAGAGGCTCCTCTGCAGGGTGGAGGAGTCGGCCGTGTCCCCCAGCAGCTCCACGTGCGGCTTCTCCAGGTGATCTTCGGTCACGTCGTCTTCCTCCAGAGTCACGTCCCCGCAGCTCGGATCCCTGGGACGAGCCAGCACCACCATGTGGCAGCCGCCACACGGGGCCTGAAGAACGGGCAACAGCAAGATAATCAAAAAACTGGGCTTCATTATAATGATAGATTATACAAAGTGTCATATATATCGATATCATTTCTCTTTCCAGGATAAAAACAGACAAGGACCTACTGCCTGAACGCTGTACTTGAGGAAGCGCGGACAGAGGGTGGGTTTGAACTGGTTGGTGAAGTTTTCTTCTCCCAGACCCAGTTTCCCGTGTCTGCCATCTCCAAACGTGTAGAGCAAACCTCCATCTGCAGAACAAACCTTTTAACCAGCTTGAAGAGACATCCCACAGACATGAGTTGTCCAGAGCTGCCGCTGAGTCTACCTGTGATGACAGCAGTGTGGTTTTCCCCACAGGCCACCTGACACACCCGGCCCTTCCTGAAGTGCTCGACGGCCCGCGGCAGCCGCGACTCGAAGATGAACGTCCCGTGCCCGAGCTGTCCGAACTGCCCGAGGCCGAACGTGAACACGTCGTCCTCTGAGGACAAGAAGCAGATCCATAAAGGTAAAGATCAGCAGATGGAAACTTGCTCTGAGCTGCTTCTCTGCAGGACGTCACATTCAGTGGTGAAGATGAGGAGCAAAGCACATCACGCTGCTGAGTACAGAGCACATGGCTACTGGCTGTACAGCATCAGTACCTGTGAGGGCCACCGTGTGTCCACCCCCGCAGGCCACCTGCACCACCGGCTCCTTGATGCTCTTCACCAGCTGAGGGACTCGGTGTCGGGGCAGCTGGTCGGTGCCCAGACCCAGTTTACCGCTGTCACGCTCACCAAACGTGTACAGAGCTCCGTCACCTGAGACACAAAGACAGTTGAGGAGGACACTTTCACTCAGCAAATCGAACCTGGAAGAGATCGTTTGAGGGTTTCCAACTCGTCACAAAAACACAAAGAAACACAACGTGTCACCTGTCACTAAGGCAGAGTGGTAGTACCCGCTGGACACCCAGCTGACGGGTCGGCCCACGCTGACTTCCTGTGGCGAGGAAGCGTTGCTCTCCTTCCCCAGGCCGATCTGCCCCTCCGAGTTGTCGCCCCACATGAACAGTTTCCCGCTCTCTGTGACGGGCAGTAAGTACAGACACGTTACCTTCGGCGCTCACAGGCTGCTGCAGTGAAACGCCTCAGTGTGTGAAGGTCACCTGTGAGCGCAGCCGAGGTGTTTGAGCCGGCAGCGAGCATTTTGATTGGTCCACGTGAATCAAAGAAACGGATCCTCTGGAAGGACGTCCTCTCGTCACAGTCCCCGAGCCCCAGCTGCCCCTCGCTGTTGCCCCCTGAGGCGAACACCTTCCCCTGAGCTACAGACAAGACAACCACGGTGAAACCTCTGGGTGCAGGCGTGCTGAACGCCACCCGGCTCAGATACACACCTGTGGAGACCAGAGTGTGGTTCCGTCCACACGCCACCAGCTGGACCTTCTCCGACTTCAGAGCTGAGAGCACACGAAAACACGTTAATAGAAGTGCATGGATACTGGGACGTTTGTTCCTGAAGCTGGAAACAAAAAGAACTGAACTAGCTTTTTCTAGAGCTTTCACTCATACACACTGTCTTCTTCATCGTCCATGTTGGCTTGAAGGATGAAGACCGTAGGACACAGCTGAAAGTCCTGGAAAAAGCTTGTAAGTAGCCTTGAGTTATATCTGTGGTGTTAATCTGTCTGAGAATGAACTTTATATATAAACTTCCTAAATAAAAGAAATAAAAGCAAATCCCCCAGAAACACAACCAAACATGCAAACAATGTACGCCAGCACAGAATCAGATGGGTCCCAGTCTGTCTGGGCCTCTAGATTAGAGCAGATTATGGACCCTCCAGATTGGGATTACCATGGTAACAAATGTCTGGGTTTCCCCTTCAGCACACAGTCTTTGAGTCCTTATTGTTTCTAAATTACTTTTTAACGTAGAGATCAACCAGCGGCTTCCTGTCCAAGCGCCTCCTCCTCTTCACCTGAAGGCAGCTGTCGGTGGCAGCACTTACACACAAGACCCTGTCTTTTCTGGACTAAAATAGGGAACAGAGAGCCATTTAAAGACCCACCTTTGACACACGTAGGCTTGTTCACAATCACTTTAGAGCCCAGACCGAGCTGGCCCCAGTTGTTGCTGCCAAACATGAAGAGCTTCCCATTTTCTGTGGAGACAAAGACAGAAGATTTCTGAGGTGCTTCAGCTGGAGGATTTGGTTTAAAGCCACACATTACATCTTGGATTGGGGATTATATTACATTAGAAATGTCTCTTACCTGTTATTAAGGCGGTATGCTCGTCCCCACAGGCTATTTTTAAGGGGACGTCATTCTTAAGCCAGAATTTACTGGGGACGTTGTCTGCAAATTTGCTCTTTCCAAAAGTGAAAACTGCTCCTGATTCTGACAGAAAAGCAGAAAAGTGAAGACTTTTCTTTCATTTCAGTGTTAACTAATCATATTAGAATCTTTTCACTGTTTTGGGCATTTTAATCTTTTACTGGAGTAAAAATACCTGAATGTGAAAACTCTATAGTTGTGGTTAACATGTTTGTTACAATAGTATGCAGTATTTTAATCTGCAAACTAAGAAGAAAGTACAACTGTCTGATAAATGTAGTAAAAACACCACAGTTCAGGTACAAAGTAGCAACATGGACATACTCATATAGGTACAAGTAGCTCAAGATTGTAGTAAAGTAGTGTGTTAATTATGTTATGGCAGAATAAAACCAAACATTAGCTTCTGACATTACCATGGTGGTACATAAAAACAACTTTTAAGGGAAATATAAATAGCAAGTAACGTTAAACCAGTGGTGAGGATTAAACACATAGAATAGATAAACAGCTGACAGGTTAAAGCAGAGAAAGTGAATAAAAGGGGTTTATTTCCGTTAGCCAGCAGAAGCTAAAGCACAAGCTAAATTACTCCCAGGACCGCTAATTAGCTGCATGAAGGTGGCTAACTAACATTTTCAATTCATAATACTTCGCTATAAAACCGCGGGAGTGTAAAATAATGAGATAATTATCGTTTTGTTTACCTGGTATGTCGTCCTCAGCCTCCCCTGCCATCTCTGCGGGACTTTAATCCGCTTTTCTCGGTGTCGTGGGCGTGTTGCTGACCCTCTCGTTGTCGACTCAGACAAACCGGAAGTAAACAAAACTTCTCCTAGGCTACGACACGCACCACGTGACCACGTGACCGTTAAAGGGACAGGACGCTGCTTTTGATGCTGGAGTTTCTCCAAAGAAACCTATTTATTTTAAAATACGTGGATATTGCAGATGGTTTTTGGTTTCGTTTTTTATCAGCAGAAATAAGTCACTCCTCTTTATTTTCAATTATTCATTTTAGAGGACCAGCATGGCAAATGGGCTGCTGCTGCCTTGTATACTATCGTATAAAAATAGTATTTAATGGGCTGTGTTTTATTGGCTAAGATACCTGGTATTATTATGTTTATTATTATTATTATTATTAATAATATTATTAGCACTAGTAGTAGTAGTAGTAGTAATAGTAATAGTAGTACAGTAGTAGTAGTAGTAGTACAGTAGTAAAAGCGGAACCTTTGAAATACGCTCTTGTTTGAAGTCGGAGCTGGAATCATTATCTGTCAACAGGGACGTCGTGCTAAAGCATCTCTTGTTGTTAACGTTGGTAGGTTTAAAGTATTCATTCTTTTGTTATAATATTTTTTAAATGTTTCCAGATGTGTTATAAGCTGTTTTAGTGGAACAATGACAGAGCTCCATGTAGTTATTTTAGACAAAGTCCACAACGGTTAGCTAGCTAACTGTTTGTTATGAATTAGCTGACTGAAATGGCAATTTATAACTGAAAGTGTGAATATTTGCATAAATATTGCATATTGTGCATAAAGGTTTTAAATCGTAAGCTATTACGTGGTTATAGCGTAAGGAAACGTTATAATTCAGAGATTTGTACATTGAGTTTCGTGTGATTTTACGTGCTAGTTTAGTCTTTAATTAGCTCCGCTTATAAACGTTTAGAATACAGAGACATATCAACCAACACCTGTACTGTGTCTTTTCCTGTTGTTGTCACTGTTTGCCCACCACAGTGTACTCTGTGAATGACATTGTGCAATACGTGTTGCTTATTGTACTGGGTTAATGCTTTTAACGATGTAGACAAAGTTCAGAACAACACGGTGACTCGGCAGCGAGTGAACTTTAAATGCAGAGATTTGTGAATGGAGTTTGGTTACAGGCAAAAACGGAGCGTGTCAGGACTCCATCCTGTCCAGATACCCGCTGACCGCTGGCATCCGTGTTCAGCTGTGTTTGGCTGTATATTGTAGTCATAAAGTTACTGATATGGTATTTTTGCCATTTCCAAATTGCCATGAGTCAACCTCTGAAACGCGCACTGTGTTTTAAATGGCGACTGACGAGAAATACCTCGTTTTATTCCCCGAAAACAGCTCCATTCCAGGTCAGAAGAGAGGAGCCTTCACCAGCAGGAGCTGCCACTGCGGTGTCCCGCCTGAAAGCTGGTGATTATGCGGCCAGGACGGCGTGCTTAACGCGGGTTTAACAGATCTGAGTCCAGGCGTCGGGCTGCATTCCTTGGAGGTGAGTGATTAAGAAAACTGGTTGGATAAAAAAGAAAATGACACTCTGTTTTTGGGTGCGGGTGTTCATTGGCATCCACTTCCAGGAACAACCCCAAGTATTCGGTGGCTTCTACCTGATCCACGATGCAGAACTGCAGTGGCTGAATATTTCAAACACAGCAACTCTGAATCAAGACAGGTGGAAACAAAGACTCTAAATACTACAATACCCATGAGCCTCGGCTGATTAGAGCTGTAGTCAGTGTGAACATTTTACAGATGAATGTTTCAGATTTGTAAGTGAAGCTCTGTGATTGGATGTCATAGTCATTCTTTCTCTCAGCTTTTATGTTACAGTCTTTGACTTTCTATCAAAGAAGCAGATCTTTATTACCCAGGAGAGTCTGAAGAGAAGTTCAGTCTCCTGACGTCGTCTAACTTGAATCTTTTTAGTCTGTTTTGTACCTCGGGACACGATGGAGGCCAGTGGAGCCCCGTCTGAGGTCCTCCTGCAGCTCCCCTGGCTTCCTGTGAGCATCAGCGGCTGCCAGCTGCTAGCCAAGAGCTGGTTTGGGGAAACGGAGTACCACGTCCTGCTGACGGACATGCAGTGTGTGTGGGAGGAGAGGATGGACTCCGCAGCCATCCAGAAGAGAGCGCAGGTGAAGGGTTAATAAGTCGAGCAGGCGAAACGACTATCAACAGATGACTGGATAAATAAATCCGGTTTTCCTCCTCCCAGGAGCTGAACAGACGTCTGCGAGCCCCGGTCAAAGCCTTCTTCTCCCACCTGTGTGAGGTGGTTCAGCCCTGTCTGTCAGGAAGTGATGGGCGGCCCGGCGGCGAGGCCCACGTGTCCCTGACGCGACAGGAGGACGGCAACATCAGCATGAAGCTGAAGACTGAGCTGGCAGGGCTGCCGCTCTACTGGGAGTTTCACTGCACCCCCGCGCCCATCACTGTGGTACGGTCCACTTTTCAGACTTGAACTGGTCACAGTATTTATAAATAAAAGCTCATGTGAAGTTTGAAATGCTTTCCAGGAAGTGAAATCTGCTAAGGTGCATTTTAAGAACACGTTTCTTACAGACACAAACATCACGTGTCTTTTCAGGTGTGTGTTCAGCTGGTGCGCCCCCTGCTGGCGATGAGCCACCTGCTGCAGCGGCAGGTGGAGCAGCTCGGAGGTCTGCTGGAGAGGAAGGACGCAGAGATCCAGGACTACAGAGAGAACGGAGCCTCGCTCAGCAGAGGTGCGCACACACACACACGCACATGCACACACACACGCACGCACACACTCACGCACACACGCATGCACACACGCACACATGCACACACGCACACACGCACACACACGCACACACACACACACACACACACACACGCGCACAAACGCACGCACACACTCACGCACACACGCACGCATGCACACACGCACACACACGCACACATGCACACACGCACACACGCACACGCACACACACGCACACACCCCCACACACGCACACAGCCATGCACCCACGCG
>JAVQJL010090318.1:0-31881 GCA_036024295.1 Nannoperca obscura | reverse complement strand
TTTCTCATTTTGTCTCTCATAGTTGAGGTATACCTATGATGAAAATTGGAGACCTCATCTTTTAAGTGGGAGAACTTGCACAATTGGTGGCTGACTAAATACTTTTTTGCCCCACTGTACATACACATACATATACAAAAAAATAAACACAACACTTTTGTTTTTGCTCCAATTTTACATGAGCTGAACTCAAAGAGCTAAAACTGTTACTATGTAAACAAAAGGCCTATTTCTTTCAGATATTGTTCACAAAATTGTCTAAATTGGTGTCAGTGAGAACTTCTCCTTTGCCGAGATAATCCATCCACCTCACGGGTGTGGCATATCAAAATGCTGATTAGACAGCATAATTATTGCACAGATGTGCTTTAGGCTGGCCACAATAGAAGGCCACTTCTATTGTACCACCTGTTATCACCTTATGATGTATTTAGTAAAATTGTGTTCTGCATGTGGGTGTGTGCGTAAGGACTTACATCTGGCTCTAGTCCCACACACCTCCGGAAAGCCTTGGCAGCTCCCTCATAGCCCTGCAGGGTAAAGTAGGCACATCCGAGGGAAAACCACACACCGAGCTGTCCACACACACACACACACACACACAAAATAATAAGTATTACATTCATGCACAGATAAAGATTCTCCAAAAACTGATGAAAAACAGCACAGCCATGTTAAGATTTTATATGTTATACAGGTACAATGTTTACCATGTTCACACTAAGACGATGTCAGTTTATGGTCTTAGCATGTTAATAAGTACAACTGAGTAAGTTTTTAGTCATAAACCAAAGTGTTGGACAAAGTGAAAAGGACATGAATGTATCTATCCAATTCATCCAGTAGCTGCAGAGATAGTCCACTCAAAAGCAAACATTTCAAGCTCTTGGTGGTGCTATTTTAGATTATTTTGAGGTTTGTCGGGATCACTCTTAGAGAGAGGGTGTTTGACTCTAGGCTGCAAAGGAAGCTAGGATGAGAACCATCACTTCATCGCTTAAAATAAGAAGCTTCTGAGGTGGTCCATACATGAGGTGGAAGCCTCCTTGTGGAGACATTTCAGGCATGTCCATCAGGGAAGAGACCCTGATCTAAATAAGGTTTCTAGCAATACTGGGGTTAGATCAAGGAACAGATAACACATGTGTAGGTTATAGATAAAGCTACCTACCCAATATCCCCCACAGTAAGCTAATATTTGTTAACATGTACTTGAAAGCCAGAGATAGAATCAGGTCATTTATTCAACATTTTCCACCACATCTCCAACCAGTCTAGATCAGGTGTGCACAATACGTCGATCGCAAAGGTAGTGTGGGTAGATCGCATGACATTCCGCATGACATTCCCCAAAAATAGATGCCAGCCTATCATCCATCCTCACTGTGAATTTTGCCACTTGATTGACGCACAGGGCAGCCAGTCTGAGATTGAGCTAGTCTTTTCTAACACATGGGCCACCACGCATGCAAACCAGCGAACTACTACGAAAAATGGCCACGATCCTAGTTACCTAGTTATTATTTATTTCTACTTCAGAAAGGGCATAGAAAAATGAGTGTGGGAGCTGGACCAAGTAAGAAACCGAAAACTTGTCACTTCCATCCGGAATGGGAGGAGGACTTTTTTTCCACAATGTCATATTCAAAGTGCGTTTGTCTAATCTGCGGACTGTCCATAAAAACTATGACACTGACTTGCCACTAAAAAGCGAACTGAGAAAGAGAGAGGTCAAGGAACTAAAATCCCAGTTGTCTGGACAGCAGTCATTTTTCTCACAGCTAACCTCAAAAGCTAAGGCAGCCACCGAAGCATAGTTCCAGGTGAGTCACTCCATCATTAAGCACAAGAAATCCTTCCAAGATGTAGAGATGATAAAAGAGGCATCGGTTGAATAACACATTAAGTATGCTCAGAGTGTGTGTGTGTGTGTGTATGTTTATGTTGTTTACATTGGTAATGTAGGTAGATCATTTTAACTTGGTCATTTTAAAAGTAGCTCGCAAGCCAAGAATTAAGGACCTTCTTCACTCCTATTTTAAATTTAATACATTTTGATACATTAGGACTTCGAAAAAATTTGCATGTTGTATAAAAAACCATAACAGTATGAACACACCCCTACCCAGACATTTTGCTTCCATCGAATACATTTTTAAAATCCAGCAATGTCAGTACTTTGCTTGTACCTGCATGGGGTTGATTTTGAGCGACAGCTCAAAGCAGTCGACACACTGCTGGAGCTCCTTGTTGTGGAGGTGGAGCAGGGCTTTGGAGCGCATGGCTCTGGCGCTGCGTTGGCCTGACAACTCCCATGCCCGGTCGTAGTGCTGATGGTCCCTCAATATGTCTCCCAGTAGGCAGTACAGACTGGGTGTCTCCTTCGTCTCCAACTCCCTGCGAACAATCTCCTCAGCCTGAGCAAATGGATGGTAAAGGAGAGGGAAGGTGGAGGAAATGGAGAAGGAAGGAGAAAGTCATTGTAATAGGAAAGAACAGCAACGAAAGATGTGAAGGATGAACGAAAAGATGTAAAGAATTGTAGGGCAGTGTTTGTGAAGTAGCAGTAACACAGTGAAATGTAACAAATCCAGATAGAACGTGAACAACAAAGAGTAATAGAGTAGTGGAAAGAAAATTAGGTGTAATAAAGTTTGACAGATAAAAAAAAAATGAATTTAAGAATTCTGTTACAAGTAGTGAAGTCAAATCATTTGTGGACATTGTGCGGACTCGTTGCACCCTCGCCATGCCACTACATGCTTTGGATTGCTCTTGGACAAGCTGAGGCTCACACTGCACGAACAGATTGTTCATGCATCTCGATTTAGATTGTGAAGTGCGCCAGTCTAACCACTGAAAGGCTGAGGACCTCTGAAGCCTGACAGAGCTGACAGTTTGACTGCATTCCTTTGATGAATCCTCCTGTCAGAGGGGTGGCGCTGGGCCAAGAACCTACCCCGTCTGGAAATAAGAAACCTTACCGTTCTTATCTAAACTACATAACTGAGAACAGGTTGTACTAGATATAACATTCTGCAATTAAACATAACACAAAAAGCTACAATTACACCCTGCAGACTGAAGATAATTAACCATGAACTGTCACATTCATGCTAGCATGGTTGTGATTAAATTGTAAAATTATCATAATTAGTAAGAAACTTCCATTCAAACTACCATTCAAACTTGGAAGAAAATAAAATTCCTGATCTGTCGAAATTCAAAGTCCATAGTGTGCAACTCCCAGTGTTGACTGGATGTGGCTGACATGAATTTAATATTCATTGATGCATGTAATTAGTTATTTGTAAATGTGTGTGCTTGCAAAACACAAAAAGTGATGGCATAACAAGTCTTCTGAAAAGCATCCATTGGACACTGTCTTGTTGGAAAACATTGCAGATGTGTTGCTGACTACGTCAGGGTTTCTGCCAGGATTTCCCAGTATTTTGTTGCATATATTTGTCCTTCCACGCCTTCTAAGACCTGCACCAGAGAAGGATGGTGTGTTTCTGAAGATTTGCAATATGTGGCTGAAGCCAAACATAGATCTTCTTTTGATGACCAAAAAGTTCAATTTTGGTCCCATCAGACCATAACACCTTCCTTCCTTTTAAAAGCAATGGTCTGCACCAATGTCACACCTTTAACAGGTGTATCTGATCCATCATTCATCAATCCATTATTCTGAGTATAATCTTTTTTTATAAATGTAGGTCACTTTGCAGAGAACCAAATTAAATCCAGTGATGTTTTATGTTGTAAGACAATAAAACATGAAATTCTCTAAGGAGGTGAGAATACATATAATAAGCACTGTTAAACAGATTCCCAGCAGGCCATGCTGAATAGATAACAATGACACCGTTTGAGAAGTAATGTGAGGAAGCATTTAGGATTTGACACCATAAATGAAAAAATCACGAATAGCGTGCGTGCTTCATTATATTTGCATAGTGGATTACTGCAGTGAACTAGAAGCAATTGAAAACAAAGCATTTTAGTACTGATAACTGGCTGAGGTACTTGGGTACGTTAGCTATGTAGCCTCAGTGCAGTAGAAGTAATGATGTTGGATTGATGGACCTTGGAGCAATTTAAGAAGTCTAACTAAGTCCCTGGTCAATGTCTTTGTGGTGAATTTTGGAATTTCTATATGGTTGTGTTCGAAACTGATCGAATGTCTTGTTGTATTATGTTACATAATACTTTTATTATTTTTATTATTATTATTATTATAACTATTATTACCCCTGCCAAAAATGAATTAAATTTTGTAAATTTGAATTCATGATGAATTACTTTTAAATATCCTATCTACTCTGTATTACAAACTTTTGTGTAGTGTTTTGGCACTTGATAAACCTTTAAACGCATTCATCTGTCCCTCCAACTGGACTTCCTGGATTGTATATCATTCTTTAACTGGTACAACAACATTCTTCCCCACCGACGCAGCCCCAAGTCTGTTGCTAACCAAGTTTCATTAACAATGGTTTATTTTGTGTGTTTTAATTATAGTTGCAATCTTTTTACATTATCTCTTATATTACTCACATACAACCTTGCATTACTGTGTGATACACAGTGAGTCACAGTGATGGAGGAAAGCTGTAGGAGAGTAGTCGTCTGGTCAAGAAAAGAGAAGCAGCATTGGACATTGGGACCAAACCACTCCAGACAAATGGATTGCCTTGTTATTTTGGATCCTGATGACTACATAACATGGACTTTGGGCTGGGACTACCACAGCACATGATTTAAGAGAAAAGGGGAGCAAGATATTTTTATTATTGGCCAAAAGCACCTGGATAATCAAGTTTGATAGACAAAGCAGACTGTATTTGAATAACAGAGGCCTGGCAGCCTGTAGGAGTCTCACTAATGGTTCTGGATGGACGGAAAAGCTAGACTTTCAGGACACGCAGTGATAACTCTTAGTAAAACTTTTCTTGTTCTAGGCAAGACCTCTTCAGAACAGCCTTACATCTTTGTGGATTCAACATGGTTCTGAAGGTTCAACACGGTGTCCTTATGATTCTGCTCCATGTTGACATAATGGCATCATATTTGATAAACATGCACATGCATGCTGTGAATTTATGTTCAAACCAGATCCCAAAAAGTTGCTCCATTGAATTGAGATCTTGTGATTCTGGAGGACATTGGAGTATGGTTGGGCAGATATATCAGTTTTTGTCATTCTATTTTTCCAATTTAATGGTCTGCCTCCTCAAGAATTCAACTTTGTAAATAATTAACCTGTAAAGCACAATTCAAAACATATGCAAATAGGAACTGGCAGTTGGAGTTGGGCCATGTTAAGCACATTCTTGACTATCACAACAAATGACAATTTGAAGCCGTCTTTTGTGGTCACTGTCTGATCGACTGGTGCTGAAAGGCAACTTCAACTCATAAATCATATTTTAACTCGAGACCAAAAACTGTGTGTGTAGCTGTGCACCCTGATCATTGAATAGTATACCTGTTTGTTTATTTGGAGGCTGCAAGCGCAGAAGTCCTGAACTCTTTTTCTAAAAAGGGACAGCTGTTCGGCTGTTCTTTACAGCTTATTGCTTAGTAAAGATCTCAAGGTGATTTGTTTTGTTTAATTGAAGGACAGTAGCCTATAGACTTATGTTTTTCACATGAAAGGCCACAGATGTCAGTCTGGGGATGGGCTGTTGGTGGCCGGTAAGAACATTTTGACATATCATCCATTCCCTACACTGATGTTGAACCTAACTCAATGTCATGTTGATGGAACCAGCTTCAGATGACTTGTGTGCTTTGTGACATGGTGTGTCATCCCTACTGGAAGTTGTCAGTGGATGGGTAGACCTTGTTGATTAAGGCATACACATGATCGAAAAGAAAATTTGGGTATATTTCAACATGGAGTATTTTTCTTAAATGTCTATACTATCTTTGTACTCTCCAGCTCTGTTGTATTTTGGGAAAATGAGGATTCATGCAAAACAATGTAATCGACGCAAGCTGCTCGAGCCTCCTAAAGCTTTTCAAATGAACATGATTTTAACATGAATAATTTCAAGCGCTTGTATCCGATATCAGCCCAAAGTAAACACAGAAACCTGGAATGGTCATTATGGCTAACTGCATAGGGCTGTACAGCCGCGTCAGCCTGCACAGCAGTTTGTTTGTGTGTGTGAGAGGTTGTGGATCTCTGTCCATTTAGTGTGTTTGTGCTAGATAGTTTTAAGAATTGACAACCACTGGACAATGAAAGAAAGTCTCCAGCTGCAGAATACTATACACAAAATCAAAATAGCAGTTCCTGTTGCAGTTGTGTTTACCAGCACTAAATCTGTGCCATGTGTGTTTTGGCTTTGCTTATTACTGTCTCGCTTTGGAAAAATGTAATTTAAAAATGTAATGTAATACGTCATATTTAATGTATTCATATATGTATTATGGGGCAGACAACTGGGATGGGTACATATGATGCCTGATCACTTGTGACTAAAGTTAAACTTTGAATTGATAAGTTCATTAACAGTAAACAGCCCTTCATGCAGAAATACAAGGACTTTAATCCTTAAATGCATTGGTGTTTCAGACATTCCTTTATACCTCGGGTCTTTAGCGACCCAGCACTCACATAACAAAGATTAAGTCACATATTAAAATCTTACTGCTTGAAAACTTTCCAGAATATTTTATTTATTTTATTAACAATATTAAACACATATATAATACTGTATATATAATTTATTTTTTCAAAATTCATGTTATATGTCATGTTTACATTGTACTCTCCACATAACTTACTGTAACTTTTTATAGACCGGCACCTACCAAACCCAAATTAGACAGCACAGTAATGTGGCTGTTGCAACATAGTTGTGCCCACTGCCAGGAAAACTACTTGCATGTTTACAGCAGCATGCTCGAGGTAGCTGAGCAACTATGTAAGTTTCCCTCATCAGTCCTAACTTCTCTTTGTACTGCTACTTGGTTGGTATCTTCACTGTTGCCCCATTCAGAGCTCCTTAATCATAATGACCCAAAACCAAATTCCTCATCATAAGTAGCTTCAGGTACATATTCATTTCCAGAGCTACTGTAATCAGAACCCTCCATCCTTACTGGAAGCTGCTGCTCTGCACTAAACCTGACATCCAGGTGTTGCACCAGGATGGTACTCTGACAGTAAGTGTCCTTGTATTTATTCATAGTATCAGCGAGAACACAGTGCCATCATGAAGCGAAAACACAACATTACCCACTACGCATCCAGCATACTGTGAGTAAAAAAAGTAACACTCATAGTGGGATTATATTTAGTGGTGAATGCTACGTAGTTGTCTACTTAAGAGTAATAATGAAAGACATCTGGTAAATCATGTCTGGTAATGAATTAATGCTGAAATTCCCAGATATGATCTAAATTGATCCTGTTGACAGCTCTGCTGAGCTAACGTTGCATTAGCTGACATAGTTTCACAAACTGACAGGATGAGCTGCTGCTCAGCTCGCACTGTGCTGGAAGTCCTGATTAAGGGGATTCAAATATTGATGTGATATACTTAAAAGTATAGCAGGCATTTTGCCTATTATTTACTATCTGCTAGCTTTAGCTGTCAGTCAGTACGGCCAGTCACCTCACAGGTCCTTTTGAGAACCAAAGAGACGCAATCCTCACCAATTGAAATGGAACAAACCATCTTTGTTACCAGGTAACAACCAACAGTTCATTTTGCTTTTTTTTTTATAGGTCAACTTTGTCTATGTAAAATAGTACGCAGCTCCTCTCTTCTCCTTGTACTACTGTATGTTCTTCTCCTTCCATCTGCTCTCTCTCTCTCTCTCCATAATCAGTGGCAGTAAAGTCTGTTACAGTTTGGTTTTGGAATGGGCTGTATGGACAGTATGAATGCCACAATCATTTTCCTAGCATTATCTCAGTATCATCATGTTTTAAATTTCACTGTGTGTGTATTCCCTGAAGTATTGCATGTTGAAAATCGTACCTCATGTTCACCACTTTAAGTGTATCAGTGCATTCTGACATAGAGAAACTAATCTCTGTGTGTGTGTGTGTGTGTGTGTATACCTTGCCATGTTGGCCCAGTCTCTCATAGCAGATAACTGCATCCTCCCAGAGCTCCAGCTTTTCATAAATGAGCAGAGCTGAACTGGTGCAGCCGAGGTCTGTCAAAATGCTGGCCAGTTGTTTCTGTAGAGGAGGAGAAAACAAGACTAAGTTGCTACAACCATAGCAGGTTAAGACCTCATGTTAGCATGCTAAGATTTGTTAACTAGCACTAAATATAATGTTGTAGCCACTGCAATTGTTCAAGTAGTGCTCACCAGATTTATTACAATTCACACTGAGGGGGCATGAATGTCTGAACCAAATTCCATGGCAATCCATCCAATAGCTGTTTATGCATTTCACTCAAAGCCAACCTGCTGGTGGTGCTATGATAAAATTCAAGGGATCACAAAAATGATTAGGATACATTGTTTAGGAACCATGAATGTCTGCCCAAAATTCTGTGCAAATCCACCGACTAGACATTGATATTGTGTGTATAAGTGACTTTGACCTGCTGATGGCACAAGAAGAAATGCCTATATAAACCTCTACAAGATTTCATGCCAATATATTCAATATTTCTTTTAGATATTTCAGTCTGGAGTGACATATGTAAAGTATAAAGACTAGCCTCACTCAAACAGCATAAAAACTAAATGGTCACCCCCTCATGACACTGCCTGCTGCAATCCTCTGCATCAAACTATTTTCAAATCCTCAGGCAACAATAGGGACTCTTCAGTTCCAGCTTTATTGCTGTTATCACTTATTACATGCCAACTGGATGATGTCTCCTCCCCAAATGATCTCTTCATTCCAACACTGCTCCTCCTTCAATCTCTTGGACATGTCTAAATCTTTCTATTAGTGCTCTTTTCACGTAATTCTGCTCCCTATCCTGGGCTGTGGCATAGTGTCTGTCTATCTCTGTAGAGCTTATGATGCTTTGTGGTTCAGCAAATATTTCACAAAATCTCATTAGCACCATTTTCTACAGCCCCTGTGAGACCTTCGTATATCCCATTATCCCCTTTTGCTTCAGAGCTATCAACTTCTGCATAAAGAGCAATTCTTACAGATCATACTAAAAACAAGTCAGACTGAGACTGTACTTGACTTAGAAATTATTGTCCAATCAAAGCTTAGAAACTGTTTGTTAAGCTGAAACGATGTGCAAAGAAAGCTAGTAAGAGAAATATCCAGTATCTAAAGACTTGAGAGGTTGTGTCTTCCCCAACCAAAATTACAAAAGCAATTATAAGTAATACGTTAAACAGTGTGTTTATCTGCTCTAATGTAAGACGCTAACATTAGCAAGTTGGCAAACTGTCTTACTACCTACAGTGGTGACCTAACATTACTTCAAATGTCAAGAGTAAGGCGTTGCATTGGGTGACTACTTTATTTTGTGGTTTCACAGGTGACAGGTGATTAGAAAAGGCCGGGTTCAGAAAGGGAACACCCATTGCGTGAGAGCAAGTAAACTAGTAGTAAAACTAATAAAACTGAAATCTGAACAGGGTTATGCATGTCGTTTTATAATACTAGGGCTAACTAACTCTATATAACCCTGCAAAACATTTATTTCCATGTCTTCTATATGCATCACTGGTGATGACGCTGGGTTTTTACCGGAGACCTGTTAGATTTAGCATTTTGCTTTTGTTGCATTGTAACACAGTGCTGACTGTACTGTATTCAGCTACCAAATATACATTAAAGTCCTTTTGCAGGGATGTCATTTTCATTCAAATCAGCTGGAGTATTTAACCAGCTCACAGAGTATTCAAGTTAGGTAGCTAGCTACAACTGAGGAAATGTGCCAGTTGCCAATTCAGGCGGAAAAAAACATGGTCATGAAGTACAATTGAGAAGCCTGGTTTTGTGTACTTGTGTATAAAATGAAGGACCCATTGTTTCAAAAATTACCATATATTTCTCTTGGTAAATATGAAATTGTTAACACCGTAAATTGCATATGTGCAGATTGGAAAGCTTGACAGGCACTGCAACAGTAAGTGAAGGGTCAACTGCTTTTTTATATTAAATGCAATTCATCACTGGCTTGACACCAGTATAATGATGCAGAAATGCTCTTTACCCCATCAAGAGATGGGCAATAACAATAATTATAGAAGCCTAGCAACAACAAAAAAAGCGTGCTCTTTTGAGGGTCACAGTCCCACAGTGAGTTGCAGTTCCATTCATTCTGTACATCTCTAAACAGCAAAAAAGAGAGCTATGTCTAGCTAGCTATGACCTGCCAAAGAGCTGTCATTTCTAAATACCTGAGGAGAGAAAATGCATGTGTGTAGAAGCGCAAGTTCACCATCGCTAACCCTAACCTTGCAAAAGTCATTTTATCCAGAGTACAAAAGTGTTGGACAGAATCAGTGCCTTGAGATAACTTAGTTATGATATGGCGCTATATAAATAAAATGTATTTGAATCAACAATATATTGTTCTAGATGTTCTTATGTCCTACCAGTAATGGGTGTAAACATGTAATGGAACAGGGCTATCAACAGCAAATGTCATGACATTACGTTTAGTATTTGTGGAGGTATCCTGTTGTGAACCAACGTGTTGGATGGACCAACCAACAGCTGTTGCAGAGGTTGAGGCCAGAAAGGTTATGATAGGTAGTTTGAATTTTGGCAACTGTCTCAACTGAAACAACAGTTGAGACGGTTGATTTGTAGAAGTAAGCCTCTATCCATCTTTAATTGTTATTAGCATTGCTAGTGCCATGGCTTTGGTGATCATCTGTCTTAACCTCTAACACCACCTGCAAGTTGACATTTTTGTTTTTTAGTGAAATGTCTCAACAACTATCAGATGGTTTGCCAAAACATTTGGTTCAGATATTCAAGGTCCCAAGAGGATGAATCCTATGTCTCTTCCCATGACTGAATCCCAAAATCCCCTGACATTTACTCCAGTTAAGTATCTCAGCATCTACAAGGACTGGCACAAATATTGTGAAGACATTCATGTTCCCAGATGATGTATGCTAATGACATTGTTGATCCTCTGACTTTTCATCTAAATTAACCATGTGATAGAGATTTTCTCTTATGAGTGAAAATTCCCCCGACAATTGTTGACTGTTATGCTATGGAATTTAGTACAGATACAAATGTTCCCATCAACCAGCCCAATACTCAAATGCTTGCTAAACTAATTACCTTTCCACAGCCTCAGTTGGACTTTCTGTTTTGTGCAAATTAGCAAATGTTAGCATGTTTACAAGCCAAACTAAGGCTGTATTTGAAACTGCCTAATATACTAGCATGTGGACATATTGTAGCATGCAGTATGCAAACAAAAGCAAAATCTGCAGTATACCAATAATTCCCGGATGTCGTACTGATTCTGAAAACATCTTCAGTATGCATTGGACCAGTATACCTCGCTTACTGCGTCCTACATTGCAAAGCAATGGTGGTGGTTTGCCGACGCTAACCTAACGTAACGTCTTTTACTTCTTTCAGTTTAGCAGTACACCAAGGCAAGAAATAAGCAATCCAGTTGCTGAATTTTCACTCACATCCAAAAGGCTTATTTTAAAAGTTTGTTCCAACTTTTGTAAGGCAAAGACACTACTGATCCAACTGCTAGCCTATTAGTTTACTACTACAATTTCCCATTGAGGTTATCGAGTTGGCTAACATTAGCTTGCAGTTTATTGCATACAACCTCTGGTAGCTCATTAGCCACCAGCGTCTAGCTTTTTCAACAAATGCTGTTCTAATAAAGTGAGGAGGGAGGTCTGACGTTCTGCAGTTGGACCCTTTTGTTGATATTAGTTGTGCTGTTTACTATAGCTTAACCGGAAACCGACTAAGGCTAAGTTTTGCTACATTACCAGTGCGCTTTCATTTGCATCCGATGCCGTGGGACTAGTGGTATATGATCTTGAAATATAATGCACCCCCCTCTTGAAAAATTAATTCCACCACATCTGATGACTACAGATTTGCAGTGAATTGAGCACTAGTCATTGTATACATTTTCTCTTGGTTCATTAAAATGTAATGAAACATTCAAATTTGAAATGTGATTTTGAAAATAAAGTATTTGCTACCTGGACAACCCATTTGGGCGGGGCTTGGGAGCAGTAGAAAACCTTGAGCCGCTCAGTCACTGGGCAGTTCTTGTCTTCAAAGTGGTCTACTATCGCCTGGAAAATGAAAACAAGAGATTCCATTCTGCAGCTAGGTAATACACAATATGGACAAGAGCATCAGACCAATACTGCGTTTCATCATACTGTGATTTGTTCACAAAATGACTTTGAAACACACTTGTATTAACTGAGATGTGATTACAACAGAGACAGTACCAGTCGCCTCTATCGACTGGTACTGTACCAGAGTTGGCTAACATTAGCTGGCAGTTTATCTGGCATATACCAGATGATATATGCTGTCATCTGCCTCAGAGTACTGTAAAAGGGTTAGAGGAGGGACAGGGGTCATAAGGCACTAAATGGTTGATGACAGGGAACATTCACAGAGACAAAGAGCAAACGGTGAACACAACTTATGAGGAGGTCTTGTCAAAATCACCCACAGTTGTTCAGCTGTTACTGCGTCCTTTTATAACAGGGGTACACAGATTCTTTCATACAAATGGGACAACAATTCTGTTCAAAAAGAAAATGACAGGAGAAAGAAACGGGTGCTTCTTTGCCATTTCCTTCTCTCATCATCCCTGCAGCATTTCCATGAAGATATAACTGATCAGCTGTCAAGATTAAAAAGCAAGAGCTTTCTGAACCTTCAGCACAAAATGTTCCTTCTGATGTTCCTTTCACAAAAACTGGATATGTCACATAGTGATATCAGCCACAGGCAGTGAGGAAGTGTAGCACACACAAGTGTGACAAGACCAGAAATAGGCACTGTTTACATACAAAACTTGTTTAAGCTTGCATACATGTGACTGCTGTGTGAGATAAAACTTCAGCGACAAGCTGTTTGTTTGGAAAAGAGACGGGGGCCACTGAGCATGGTTCACTGGGATTAACATGTATCTAACTGCACCCGTTTTTTATAAAAGGTATATGCACAATACAAACATGGTATGCCATGTAAGGGATTCAAGTAAACCTGTAGTAAACACACAGTGAACATGCTCATACACAAGGGTTCAAAATGTGACACTGTAATGTGGGAAAAATGTACGGCTGAGAATATATCAACCAGAGTAGTAGCAGCTCTAACAGTATTTCACACTAATTATAGTACATTTACAGTCAAATCAATACCAGACAAATACTGACCATTTAATTAAAGACATTGCATTCACCACTTTAAACCAAGCCTTATTAAACACAAAAAAGTCAAAAAGACAAACATTTTTTAATATGGGCCTTAAAATCTAAAGCAGCAATAGCAGTTTCAAACAACATAGTGATAAACCACTGAAAACACAAATTAGTCAAACCATACTTTATACAACATTATGTTGATTTATGCTGTATATAGAAAAGAATGATGGCGTGTTTCATTTGTTCAATAAAGCATAAACCTTTGTTTCAGCATGAGCACAGCAACTGTCATGTACCAGTCAGGTGTTGAGTTTATAGCTTTACAGTTTAATCTCATTATAACATCTGTGTTCAGTCTTTCAAAAGAGGATATTGATCAACATCCAAAATAACATTTGGAGCGTTTGTATGGAGGATATTTTTGGTCATAATTAAAATTCAAAGTCCAAATAGAAAACAGAGAGATTAAATTAAAAAGATTATTATTTTACTCATAACTACTAGGAATAGTTAGGTCATAATTAAAATTCAAAGTCCAAATAGAAAATTAAAAAAGCAAATTGAAAATTTAAAATGATAATGACAAAAGTTAAATTTAAAAAACAAAAGCTTAAGTTAAAAACTTAAATTGAAAAAAGTTAATTATTATTTATTTTGCATTTGCACTTTATCATTTGGCATTTGGTGTTTTAAATTTGATCTTTTCTATTTTCGATTTGGCCTTTTCCATTTCACATTTTCCAATTGCTCTTTTCCATTTGGAGATTGGACTTTGACGTTTGGCTTTTCACGCTCCTCTTGTATGTAAATGAGGAGGCGTGGCCCAAAGGCTGGAGTGGGGGGTTGAAGCGGCTGGGGCGCAGAGGCACAGTGCCATGACAACGGTAAGTACAGTAAACAGGGCCGGAGCGAGTACTGCTGTTTATAAAGCAACGGCTTCATTTTGATGAAAGCTAACATTTGTGTCCATGTGGCCTCACACACAAAGTCTCCAGTGAAAGGAGCGCTAACAACTCCACCGCCATCTGAAAGCAGCAGACAGTGCAGTAAGTAAGAGGCTAACATTAGCAACTAGCTATCAGCTGTTAGTCTCTTACCCAGTTCACAACACACACTTATGTAATTGAAGGCAGCCAGGCCCTGCTGGAGACGAGACAGCATAGTATGGAGTCAAGCTGCATGGTACAAAATCAGGTTAGGTCAACCTGAACTTTAATTCAGCAGATTGCCTTTCCTCCCATTCAGACTTATCCTGTTACTTAGGTAGTTCTTGGGTTTTTGTGGAACCTGACTGTAAGGACAAGTTCACTCACAGAGTGAGAGTACACTGGTAGTGAGATTACATCACAGATTGTTCAATATGGATGAACTAACAGTTATCATTTATTTATTTATATTTATTATTTATTTTATTTATTTATTTATATAATATATAATTTATAAAAAATATAATTTTAAATTAACACAATTCATTTCCAACCTCCACAATTGTTATTAACAACAAGGGGACTCCAGATTAATGCAGGAGCCCACTTAATATACATACACTTTCAGCTGATATTGTTATTTAATTGTGCATATCTCAAATATAATCCCAGCAATTTGAATTTCCACAAATCAATAAGTAATGATACAACAAACATATAAAATATGTTTTAAAAATTGAAAGAAATTCATTTTAAAGTGGACTGCTTTTTCAGTTTAATTATACAAATACTGGAAGAAAATATAACAATAATGGGCTTTTTTTAGCTTTTCTTTTCTTTTCTTAACTTATTCTTAGACAGGCTTATTTGTAAAGTTGAATTCTTCTGGGATCGTAGTTTGTAAAACAGCTCCACCATACCCTAAATATCACCAATAATTTCATTAGAACATGTTTCATTGTAGAGTTTCTACCTTTGGTATTCAGACTGCATTTTCTGAATTCCTTCCCATCATCACATCATTACATATTTCTTTATTTTTCAACACCAAACTGGTAAAATTCAAATCTGTTGCATGTCAGTAGTCTACAAATTTGTTTTAGTTGTTATTGTTTTGTGTGAAGAAATGAAAATCCCATCACGTTACAGTTACAATAAGTACTTTATTGGTTCAACAGTGCTGCCAGCGCCTGACAGATAAATATACAGTTCTGAGTTTAACTATTTACAGCTTGCTGAGAGACAACACAAAGTGTCTAAGCATATATGGTCCCCATTGATGTGGTGAGTTAGGCTGTTTCTGTATCAGGTAAAGAAGCCCTATCATGGTCTTGGTTTGTTAACATGTAATGTGTTGTTACATGTGCAAATGTTCAGATGGTGCAGCAGTAAGATAAGCCGTGTGTATTCTCTGTGTGTGCCTGCGCAAATAGAAGATTTGGAATGCACCCATTTTATGTACAATAGATATATTTAAGCTATCAATATAAGAGGGAAAGTGACATCTGATATTGACTGTGTTCAGTAGTCTCAGTTTCACACTGATTTTATGTAGTAAATGCTCTTAAAATCTGATATTTCATCACATTAGCATCTTTATGCTTACCTAATTTGCATTGCAGAATTCTTTGCTGGCATTTGCAAAATAGTGTATTTTCATAGATGCTATTCATAATCAGTAGTATCATCTTCATTTGCAATAAATCTTTCTGTATACTCTTCACTTACAGTACAGCTGTGCACACATACGGGCATGCTCACACATATTAGCCTTGTTTCATTCACTCAAAAGCCAAAAAACAGTAGATCTATAAACACACACGTAACCACACGCTCTTATCATACCATAGAAAACCATGTCCGACTACATGATGGCTTCCCTTCTTGTATTCACATCCAGGTTGTGAGTTTCTTCCCTTAACCATGTTAGTAACTTAAATGTTTTCCCTTTAGATTCCCCCAAATCAGTGTGGAGCTCTGCAATGTTACGAGACAACTCTTTCCAATCCACCTCTGTGATCTATTTATAAAGTATTTATAAAAAAGAGCTGATTATTTTAAGTTTTGTATTTTTCCCACTTCAGCTCCTCTAGCCATGCTGATCTGCATAGGTAACTTAAACAGGCAGAGTTGACACTGATGACACCAACTTTCTCTTGTTTGTCCTTCAGGTTAGTAATGGCTCGAGTTATCCTTCAGTGCTCTCAAATTTGAGGACAGCACTGCTCACTCTGTGTTCACTGTATGTCAGTATTTTCTACACTTCACGTTTTATTCCTGAAGAGCCGTTTCAAAGCTCTCTTTCAACAGCACCAACATTTTGTAACAACATGCATCCTTTTTATCACAATCCACCCATGTCCTGTGTTTACAATGTCCGTCTCATTTTGACTCCTCCTTCTCCCCCTTCACTTAAGGAGCGATATGTCGTCAGCAAAGTCCCCGTGTGGATGGAGGCAGCGGGCGAAGCGCCACTGGCACACCATGAGACACAGCGGCAGCATGAAGAGAGCGCAGATTCCCGCCATGATGTAGGCGATGGTCATGAGTGTGGATTCATCCGTCTGGGGGATGTTGTAGCCACAGTCCTCCAGGTCGACGCCATGGAACGGGCCTTCCACAGAGGCCGTGCGAAACTCATCATGCACTACAAATGGGAGAATAGCATTGTAGGTATTTGAGAAACAGATCAGGATAATAGACACTGCATGTTGCTGTTACTGTAAATAAGTGAGATGCATTTTCTACGTTATATGTTCTTGCCTTGTAAGTAGTCCCTCGATTCCAATACTTCTTTCTATGAGTGTCCACATTGCTTTCAATTTTACACAATAAACCTTACTGATTCTCCTTCTCCCTCTTCCCCTCCTCATCCCTCCACCCTTTCCTCCTCACCGTGGCAGGTGCTAACGGCAAAGCCGATGCGTTTCTTTTCTCGGTCGAAGACCACATAGAAGCCTTCCATGATGACAGCCCCCATCACTGTACCAGTGCTAGACTGGGACACAGCAAACTTATAGCAGTCCTCCTGGGCGGAGGCCACGTCCTCTACCGGCCGCAGGTATTGCTGCATAAACAAAAATGGAAAAGAAAAAAGAAAAGAGAAAAATCAAGGAACGGAGTTAGACAAGGAACATAACAATCAAGAAAGGGGTGAACGCACACTCCTGTCAAAGTGTAATGCCTAGAATCCCCATATGGCTCTCACTCTGAGTGTAAATGTGTAGGTTGCGCTAAATCATGAACAGGGCATTATAAATCCCTGTGAAATCTTATGTGGATTTGGCGAAGACTTTTGAAAGACGTTAACTCCTCCAGTGTTGAACTGGAAAATGGTAAAAAAAACTGTCCCAGGAAGTGTGGTCCTTGTCCATTTTGTGACACACCCATTTATAGAAACTGCATGGCTTGCAGCAATGGCTACCTCACACTCCTGCACCACGTCACTCAAGGCCCCTTGGGGGAAAAAAAGATTCTATGGAAGGCAGTGCTATCATGTGAAGAGCACATTTGAGTGTTCATTGTAGCGAATGACCAGTACTCTGGCATGGCTGATATTATGGGTTGCTTTCAGTTTATCACAGATATAATCGGTATTAAATCGGCATATACTGGATGTTGGCTGATAAGTAACATGAAATTACAGTTAAGACTAAACTTAAACTAGAGTTCAGATCCATGCCAAAGACCTTTATAGAAAAAGTGATGTCATTACGTAGTTTGTCCACCAGAGAGCATTCTTTTTTTATTCTAAAAAATATGAATATCAGCTGATACATTTTCAGATTCCTTAAACTCTCAAACCGTGATTACGGTATCAGCTTATCAGTGTTTAAAACTTCTAGTTAATTGGCATTTGTACCTTTGTCTTCAACTTTTCTTGTATATATATATATATACATATATAAAAACACACATATATACACACACACACATATATATGGTCATTGGTAATTTACTGTTCCTGTTATACAAACACAAACAGAAGGCACAGAAAGTTAAAACTTTCCTCAAGTGTTTCGGTATCAAGGACACGAGCCTACCACTGATTTATGGCACTGAACCTCGCTTCTAAATCGCACTGTCAAATCTAATTCATCCCACCGCCATCAAGGCCTTTCCGAATGGCTTTGAATAAAAAAAACGTTGAATTACTTTTCAGAGCTTCATGCAAAGCTTTAAAAATATATATTCAAAGATAAATTCTCTTTGAAATGAGGCCATTATTACTTTCCTCATGGTACCTAGCCAGGCTTCCATCTATTGATAACTGTATAAAAGAGTACAGCTGAAGGATAGGCTGACTTACTGTGACCAGACTTCCTGTAGGAGTGTACAGGGAAATGAAAACTCTGCATTTATTCAGGATTACAGAGAATGTACATGACTCATGGTAATGATAAACTCAATGGAAATGTCTAAACTCCTTATAGGCAGAGAGGGTAAATTAAACACATGTCTACTAACAGTATTTAAAAACTTTTAGCACTCCCTTCATGAATCCAAGTCAAATAAGGCTTAAGGGATATTATTTCAAGTCCACCCCTGACCTGAAAACATGACTGAACTCTTTCTTCGTGCCACCACATTCAGTTCCAGTACAAGATCCTGTGCATTACCTGTGGTAGGATGGAGATCCTGAAGGACTGGTTGTGGTTTTCACTCATCAGGTAGAGGGAGATGACTGGGAAGATGTGCCAGGGTGTAGTGCCGGCCTGCCAACATACCAGCTGCTCCCCGAGCCAGAACCCAGAGGGAAACTGTTCTGTCTGAAGAACAAAGTCAGGAGGACATTCATTCTTTCCTTTCCCATACATAACAAATCAGGGTCATGAGGGGAAGCTGGAGCTTATCCAATAGGTGTGGGGGGAAAAACATCGATTCACACGGTGAACACTTTGCACACACTAGATTTATCTAGTTCATCTTCACTGAAGGCCACTGTTTGGGGGCATTTTGAATTTAATGACTTAATATTTAGCTTTTTAAAATTATGGTGTAGTATTTTGTGCGTATGCCATCACCAAGAAACGTTATAGCGGAGTGGAGCACTGAACTCCACCACTAGTAAACGAGACAGCGCAAGACAAAACAAGCTGCACATGAAAAAGATTTAAAATCTCTTCGTAGCGTTATAGCAGAGAGGCTGAGTTCCACTGCAGGGGACATTAATAATGTTAGTAACAGCACAGCAGAGCATTCTTTTCCCTGACTCCAGCACACCTACAAAACATATTTATCTGCTGGCTCCACACCTATTAAACTTTATACAGGAGGAGACTGTAATTTCCCTTCAAATTACTGCAGTTATAATTTTTTAACAAAAGAGTTGCATACTCTCCCACACTTTCCTACGCCTTTTCTGTTCGTCAGACAGTGACCTTCATCAAGGCCAGCTAGCCTAACTGTCAGTTATATTTCATATCGCATTCCAGTGTACTAAAGGCATGAGTGAACGATAAAAAGGTTTTTAGTACTTAACACAATAATGGTAGTAGATCAGACAATTTAAATGCTGTTAAGTTCTAAACCTTTGCCTTTGTACTGTTAGTGCACTACCCTACTTAATACATTTTTTTGTTTCTGATATTCTGATACATAATGTTGTATGTGCATCTTTACTACAAAGCTCTTTGTCTGACATTATCTTTATTAAGCCCAGAGTAGTGTCTGCAGGTATTCTTTTCAGGCTGCGAAGGGCCCCAAAAACCTTCACCTACAGTATTAGTTTATGTAAAGCTCCAGTCTGTAGTTTTAACCATGAAGATTTGAGGCATATTCACCTGAAAATGTTGTGAGTCCACACTATTGGTAACTGCTATATTAGGTAATTGGAAACAAATCCAAAACACAAAGTTTTCCAGAAATAAAGGCGAACTTAAAGATCTTTTTCTCAAAATGTCCTGAGATGTCTTGGAAAATAGTGAAATACAAACAAAGCTTTTAATATTCTGTATGTTATGAGATATAAAGTTAACATAGATGTAAAATGTCCTGTCCACATATGTGCTCTTGCTGGTAGTCTTTTCATCAAGGTGAGAGTATTCCTTCTTAAAATAGGGTAAAATACTATAGTCTACTTTCATCGCATATTTCAGGACATCAGTGGTGACTGGGGCAGCAGAAAATGAGAAACAGAGGAGCATTATTCAGATTATAATAAGGATATAAGCGTATAGCATAGTGAGAACTGACCGAAGAGGCTGCTTCAATAGCCTTGACTGCAGCCTGGAAGACTTTTCTGGGCAGTCGAAGGTTGGTGGTGCCACTGTCCACAATGCTCTTATCATAGTTGTACTGTAAAAGACAGACACGCATGAAGGTGACCATGAAATCTTTCTTTCTTTGGTTTTTGCACCTATCCATCTGTCAGATCTTACCTCTTTACAGTCCATGTTGAGGTCCTGTCCGTTCACCTCAATACGTACGATAATGACTTCATAGTACCACTCCCTGCGGATGGGAGTGTACCAAAGCTCTCCCACGTAGAGCGATGGGTCCACTCCTCCGATGATCTAAGAGTAAAATATAAAAATATAATCCAGTACTGGCTCCAAATGTGAAAGTAGGTGATTTGTACGTGTGTGTGTGTGTGTGTGTCTCACCATGCTGCCGCCGACAGTAGCGCTGCCGAGGGAGTAGTTTTGGGTGAAGCCGGCTCCACACAGTTGGAGAGAGAAGAGGTTGGGGACAGGAGTCTGGCGAACCAAAGAGTCGAAGAAAGGCTCCAATGTCTCGTCAGGCTGGAGCGAGAGAGAGAGAGAGAGAGAGACTTAGTTATGAATAGCCAAACCAAGCAGCTGTTTTTAGCTTTCAGCTTTTCATTTCCAAAAGATTAAACAAACCTCATCATTCAGCATTCCTGTTGTCAAATCAGGTTTCATCCTGCCTCTCGTTTCCCTCTCTCTCCTCCCCAGTGAATACAGCGCTATAATTACTTTTCCCAGAAGTAAATACTGTAGTAGATTTCAACAATAATGGATTAAAAAAAAGTTACCATTCCAAAAAACATGGTGTTAATGGTGTTCTTATCACAGCCTCCAAATGTCAGGTTGAATTTGAGCTATCCAAAAACTATATCCTACAATCATCCCCAGATCCAGTGTCCTCACAGTAATCACCCTCCTACACCAGATTAGGAATTCAAAATGCTAAGATAAGGGAAGAAATTCTTACTAGTCTTTAAATGAGCTCAGTGTGCACAAGAATACACTAGACATCTACCCTATTTGGCTTTCCTGATTGTTCACATGTGAACTAACAAATATATATTTTTTAATTTAGTTAAATTCAATTGAGATTTATTTACATACAACCAAATCATAACAGAAGTTATCTCAGGGCATGTTTCATACGAGCATGAAACATGCAGTTCTAAAGTAGAACTGCCAATGTTGCAGGTGCCAGAGAAAAGTATGCAGTGTAACAAATTACTGCTCCTGAGGCATGATAAGGAATAATACTTTTAACACTAGCAAAAAGTAAATATACAAAACATTTTCCCAGGTTCAGTCTCCACCTGCAGCTGGTGGAGTGTCCACTGATAAAGCACCCTTTCCCTTACAGCTAAATATTGATCTAAAATGTGACATTTAGCTTCTCTCCTCAAACTCCCTGTTTCTTCTTCATATACTGTCCAAGTTTGTATATTTCACAACATATTACTGTAAACACTTTAAATCCACATATTCACTGTAAGACTAATATTTTTTTTAGCCTCTAAATAATACAGTAGGCAAGATGTCATGTAAAGTCAAATCAGTTTATAAATGAGACTGCAGCAGAGATGATTACTGGGCACTGACAACAAATGATTGGTCCGCTGAGGTGCCAATGTGTAAAAGTGGCCCGTGCAGCTTGAAATTTAGATCATTAATCAGATTTTTATTCAACTTTTGAGGAGCAAAGCCATACGCTGCTCTTACCCGGGCGATATCGGCATAGGCCAGTCCCAGGATTCCCTCCCAGTTGGATCCATTGATGAAGAAGCGATCTGACTGGATGATTGCAGCGATGTTGGCGCGCAGCGTGGCGTTAGGGCCATGTGGGACAGAGACTAGGTCGGTGCCCAGTTCCCCCTCCCAGCGACCCTGGGTGTAGGGAACATACACACTTCTACCCTGGTCACGGTATGAGCTGGAGCTGTGAATGGATGGTAAAAGTGGAGAAAGTGATAGTCACTATATATAGGTCTTATATGTTTCCAGTCAGGGATCACAAGGTAAATATGAATAAATGTCAACGCATTTATTCACCACTGTTACATGTTAACTATGAGACTATGACTTGACATTATGATGTTTCAACAAATCATTTATTACAAAGCACCTCAAAAATGAAATAAAAAAGCAAAGCATGATTACAAAAAAAAATATGCAAACGTATTGCATGTTTAATCATGGTAGTACACAGGAAGTGGATCTGCCATAGCAGTTATTAACAAGCTGCAGCTGAGTAATCTGAAATGGTTGACTTTTTTAACTTTCCTAAAAACTTCTGTTTCTGGTGTTTTTAAAGAAAACATGTTTCAATAAGAATATTGACTAAACACCTTGTTTAGAGCATAATGTGGCTGTATCTTTTACCACTCACAGTGAACGATGGTAGTATCTGCGCAGGAAGGGATGAGCAGCCGCCCCGACAGCAAAGTTACTGCTTCCTGTATCGACTAGGATGTTCAACTGAGAGAGAGAGAGAGAGAGAGAGAGAGAGAGAGAGAGAGAGTTTTATTAAATAGCATTTTGCAAAAATCAATAGGTTTGTAAAACTGACACTTGGGTTACATTATGAAATTGATTGTCTTCAATCTCTGAAGGCCAAATTAATCTTTATCTTTGCTACCTAGACAGACATGGCCATTTGTAAACAGTTTTCGGTGAGGGGTTTTTAATGTCTGATTTTGATAGCTTTCATTTTTTTATACCGATGGTCTTACGGACTATTTTGTTTGGCTAATTTCCTCTTTTACAGCATCATATTTCTGTCTCTCAGTCATTCTCTGTATCAGTTTCTCTCTTTCCTTGTAGTGTCCGGCGCTGTTTCCTGTTGCCCTAAATGTCCTTCACTGTCCCCTCTCTGTCTCCACTCTAACCCTCCACTCCTCTCAGGTTGCCCATTCTACTCCCTCTCTCTCCCATATCCTCCTCTTCTGTCTGCATCTCTATGTGAGTATCATATTTTGTGCAATCACTCAAAACAGTTAGTGAATGTGTGAATGGAGCACAATGGCAGATGGTGATGAAGACAGAATATGCTGTACATGCATCCTATTATACAGTATAAATGATGCTTTACACACATAAATAATGTGTGATATATATTAGATGTATTATTTCTTATTTATTTTACTTTGTGTCCTTTTTTGTTGTACTGCTGCTTTACACACTATATATGTTGTGTGAGTTACATATTTTAATGCTAGCTTTGCATTCAATGGATACATTTTCACTCATATAGTTGCAGTTAACATGTTCTGATGTTGTGGTTGTACATATGATTTATCTTTAGCGGACCCTTTGTTACAGTGAAGTATAAGCACATGCTGTGTCATTTTACTGATTGCAAAAGAAGGTGAAGGCACAACTCCTTGGTGGAGAATATAGATAGACAGTGTGGCACAGACCCAAACTGACAGGCAGCCATAGAGCCACAGCAAGCTGTTCAATAATGGATTGAGAAGTGCTACTGTCTCAGGGGCTGGGCCTAAGAGCTCAGAATAAATATTGACTCTGTCCACCTCACTTTCTTCTAACACACACACACACGCTCACACACATCTCTACAAACACCACTATTGTCAGTAATAATGCTGTACACACTCTGTACTCCTCTCTTGGCCAGATATTTGCTGACCACTCAGGACAGATCTCTTTTTTCTTTAATACAGAACCACACAAACACTCACATCCTGACACACTGAGACCCCATGTATTTCCCTCCTCTCTCTCTCTCTCTGTCTTCCTGTCCTCCCTGACAGAGTGCCTCTCGGTTCCAGCCATTAAAGCTGCCCTTCCCCCTCCGCTAGGAGGAGAAATCATCCGGTGGTTACCAGAACAGAAGGCAACATATATGAAAGTTACTGTAAACCTAGCAAGCATATGCTCTGGGTGAACATCTTCCAGCGGCATGAAAGGACCTCTATGTTTCGATACCTCATTCAGCGTCATACATCTGGTTAGGATTCAATATCCTGGTCATGGAGCTTTGTATTAAACGTTGTATCAACAGAATACTCTTTGATCAGTTTCTCAAATCATAATTTTGCCAATTTAAAACTGCATTTTATTTAGGCAATGTTCCTGTAGGGCAGCTTGTGTTCAGACACCATTTAACATTTGAGAAAGTTGGCTTCTTGATTAAATAAAATAGCGTTTGGGGGAAAACATTTTTTAATTTCTCTTAAGGTGCCTTAAAAAAGCATCAGGTTAATATTGGTATCAGAACTCAACGGTATCGTTGCCACTAAAATAAAAATAAAAATCTGATAACTCCGGTGCCTAGATCGTGGGAACTCCAGCAGGGTGAATGACAGCTGACATGGGATGGGTCCCTGACCACTGGTTGAAGGCCACCAAAACATTGTTTTGTCTGTCTGTGCTGATGGGCCTCAGCTAGCTGCTAGTCACTGTGGTGTGCAGCATAATGCCCCAACAGGCAGAGCTCCCTGAAACAGCAAACATCACTGTCTCTCAGTGGCAGAGTGACATCGTCACTGAGGACTCTCCACCTCTCCCTCATCATCACCCTCTTATCTCCTTCTTTCCTTCAAAACCTCCTTTTCTCACTCCCACATCCTTCCCCATACACACTTGGTTTCTCACTTTCTCTTTCTCACTCTCATTCACTCCTCGGCCCTCTGCGTCTCTCCCTCGCTCTCTTGTCACTTTTTGACTTTTCTGTTTCACTCCCTCTATCACCTTCTCCCTCTCCTTCTTCTCCTCTTTTACCACCTCATCACTTTCTCTCCCTTCCGCTATCCATCGCCCTCTGTGTGCCAGCCTGTACAACGCAGCTGCACCCAGCTGGCACTCCTCACTCTGCAGAATTAATGGTTCCATTATCTGTCTGTATCATTCAGTCCTTTCTCTTTCACACACACGCACACACACACACACACACTGGCCATCTGTCATTGCAAGGCCATCAACAGTATCAGACAGTGGGACTGTATATTTGAAATACTTTTTCATCAGCTGACTTTAATTTTGCTTTTCCAATTCAATTGTGGAAATCTTACATAATATGTATACATATTAAAGTATGAGGATATTTACATTAGTAAAGGACAGGTGTTATAAGTTTATAGTGATGTCACCTCCCACTGAGTAGCATAGCATTTTCTATAGTGCAGGTGGGGTGCTTAAAGATGAGTTCAATTGTCCTATTATGGTTTTATAACTTGTGTAGCTGGTAAAAACATGCACAGACACACACACTGATGCAAGCAAGACTGAGGTAAAAGCACAATACATGTAAAAATGTATGTCTTTGATGTTTTCTTTTTACACTTCTTCCATACTTTCATTTCAATAAAGAAGTGAATGTGAGTCCAAAGATGAAAAGTAGCCTACATTTTGCAAGGAGAGGCAGACTGTACAGACTAATGAAGAATAATACTGAGCAGACACGCTGAGTGGCATCGTAAAAGAAAGATTTATTTCATGTATTTTTATAATATATCTGTTATATAGGCCAAAAAGGTGCATACCTATTACGCTGTACATTTGATAACCTATTAATCACGCCTTGTAAATAAGACCTTTACCTTCTGCGGAGGAGAGCCCACGGCCATTTCCACGTAGTATCCCTGACCGGACTTTCCACGCAGGTTATCAATCATATCCACGAAGCTGATGCCGCGCGCTGCCGCTCCTCTCCGCCTGCGCGCAGCGTGCTTCCCCGCGTTGCCGCGCTCGCGGTTCAAAGCGGCGGCTGCGGCGGCAGGTGGCAGCGGCTGTGGCTGTTCAGCGCGAGCTCCTTGCCGCAGTGGCACGCGGATGGCCAGAGGCAGGCCCGAGGCGTCCTGCGCGGATTGACCGCTGTTGAGCAGACACAACGACGTCCATATAAACAGACATGTAAGCCAGCGAGGCAGCAACGTCGACGCCTCCATGTTGTAACTCGGTAAAGTTGTATTTTTCGGTATGTTTGGTTTTGACTTCACGCCGCTCCGTTCAGTTTGACGCACAGTCTGCAGCGGCACGGGAGGAGAGATCAGGTGGTGAAGATGCTAAAGTGATGGCTAAAACCATGATGGCAGTTGAACGGCAGATATGAAGAGTGACACACAAGAGGGTCACTGTGTTTTTCTCCGGTTTTCTTAGCGTTAAATAAAGAAAAAACTATTTTTGGACCACGACAAAGTAGGCTAATGTAAGGCTAACCTACTCTGGAAATCAAATCACCTTCACAGTTAATATACCAAGCAACCCTCGGTGTCACAGATAATTTGACGCGACGGGTAAATTACAGCCTCATCTCTGCGTAACAACAAACCGCGGGCCTGTGTCGTTGTCTCCGCACATCCTCGCGTCAAACGACCGAAACCATCGTCGGTAGGCAGGCTGGCCGGCGGGCTACCGTAATCCGCATCCTTCCCCTTTCCAGACCCGTTCATTCTGTTCTCCGCCTTCCAGTCTTTCACCTCCTCCTCCTCCTCCTCCATCCACCCCGCTGCATCCTTCAGAGCTGCGAGAAAGCGAGCAGCGTCGCCACCGTCAAGCTACAACACAGAACCACGCGACTTCCTGTAAGCGTTGTACATAGTTAACTGTAATCTGTAAAATGAAGGTTTGCTTTTTGTGGGCTGATTATCCCTTAGTGAAACCCATATCTCGTATTTCTTTTTAAAATAAAACACTGTATGTTACATTAGGGAATAGATCATAAAACAAACTTGTTTTTAAATCCCAAAGTAAAATAAAAACAAATTCTTTTTAAAGTGTCTTAGGTTATTCCAGACCAATTATTCTACTGTGAAAAAGGGTTAATATATGCAACCACGCCAGTAGTGACAGTTATTAAAACCTGTAATAAAATGGACCCTTAAAAGAGTTATGGTAGGTCAAATCATTTACAGGTGGAGAATAACAAGTAGCCTACATTATAATGCAAGTAGGCTTGCAATACATACTACTTCAGAGAGGATTTAAATGATAATTATCATAGTAATCATAATTTTTAGGCCAGCATGTGATGTTGTGCTCTAATTGCATTGTGTAAATAAAATTTTTCTTAAAGGAAATACTTTAATTTGAATTCACATAAGATACATTTCACTTCTTATTTTACAGGCTTTTAGCTTGTATGCACGCCATATAGACGATTTATTGTTCGTTTCTCATTACTTCTTTTAGTTTGAAGGCCAAATCTCTGTTACGTCATTCTCTCGCCGCTTCTACAAGGAAGGATCCTGGGGCACTGCGTATTCTGGGTAATGAAGTTTTCACCGTGATTGCTTTTCGGATCACAGGGTTTTCTAGCAGCCATATGACATTTGCATTAGAGGCATTGCTACCTACTGTCATCCAGAGCATCTAGCCTACAGCTACAACTGCACATTATTTACTTGACTTGACTGAATGCTATAACGATGACTTGCACTCTTTATATATAACTTAAATTTTCTAACTCTTATTTTTTATTTACACATTTTGTTTTGAAAGTGTGTCTCTTACTTTGCACTGTGTTTTTATGCACCAGAGATACTTTTTGTTATACTGGACTGGTTTAATGACAATACATTTAATTGAATTATTTAACAGTTATAGTTAAGATTTTGAGAAAATCAGAGACCAGATATTTCTGAATATCATTTTATTATGTCAGACAACAGAAGAATGCATCGTACAAATGTTATAAGGAGAAATAACAATAAAATAATATTACTAGTGAAACTTACTGCAGTGTGTTTGCTGATCTCAGCTGTGAATTTGTGGGGATATCACTGCATTGTTGTTATAATCTAAAGGGCTTTACAGTGACTCTTATTATTATGCTATAGTATTATTTGTAGTGCATGAGGTCATTGCTGTACGTCTATCATATTACCACAGACATTATGGTTTTGATTGAACATGTGCATAATGCATAGTATTCCTATAAATGAATATTGTGAGTGAGGCCACAAACTAGACATTTATAGTCCCAGTAGGAAGGAAGGTGCTATCTTTCCTCTCCATGGTGAGTCCTGCATATTCTTTACAGTGGAACAGTCCACACTGCTCCACCAACAACGTGGGTTGTGTCCTCCTGTCCTGAACAAGGCCGCATTAAAGTACCATGTAAGTAAAGTACCATTAACTATTGCCCTGTCCAACCTGCACAAACATCAGCCACGCTTCATTCGCATACAATAAGAATGCATCAACAATCATTTGTGACAGCAGTTTAATTCTATGACACCAAACACAAGTCATATAATCATTATAAGCCCATATAAGTACATGATACAGAAATTGTCTCACCAAAAGATACAGGCCGACTCACTGTAGGCCCACATAAATCTCTCACACACACACAGTCGGGACTGTCCAACTTTTTTTTCTCCCTGTTTGTTTCTATCCTCGGCCCTCGTGGGCCCGTTCACATCGTCGGGCCCTGGGGCTTGAGCGCTGGTAATCCCCTAAATTAAAACGGTGGTGGTCCTGGGGATGCAGGAGAATACAGTTGGACAGACATCGATCAGTACCAAAGTTGTTATATCCTCTGTCTATCAAATCAAAACTAGAATGAAATACCATGTAGGCCTACTGAACATGATCAATTGTGTTGGATCATTGCAATCAACAAAAAAACTTAAAATACAGAGAGATGCTCACTTGTTGAAGTCTTTGAGCCCCAGCTTCTCCGCTCTCCAGGTCTGATGATGAGGGGTTCAGTTCTGCCCTCTGGTGGACACCACAGTGCCAAGGGTCCAGAATTACCCACCCTAAACACACACACACACACTCAGAGATACTGTATATAGTCACACAAGCATAGTAGACAGAGGTATACATGCCCGTACACCCATATGTTCCTATAAACCACCATAACCATGTCCCTCACAGTTTTACCATACATGGCCAGCAGCCTGCCATGTGTGAACCCCCTTTGCATACAAAGGTCAAAGATTAGCTAACATTGAGACTGCTGCCTTATCACTATGTACCAGCTGATAACAGCGATAAAGATACACTGTGATCTAGTCGGGATTTCAACAGGCCCTTCCAGGAAACTGTACTCACCGGTCCTGGGGGTCTGTAGTCCTGAAGCCTTTAGCAAACGGGTTGCTAGCAATTTTTAGCTGGGTGATCTGAGAGAGAGGGTGAGGGGGTTTAAAATAAATAAGATAAATAGCAAATAAATATCTCCTTAATCCTTTACTAACTGTATCAGTTAATGGAGTGTGACAAACAGATGTCTGATGGGCCTGGCTAATGTTTAGTTTCAAGAACTGATCCTGGTTTTCTTACGCGGTGGTTCTGATAGGCAGTGACGGCCATGAAGCGTGTCTCGAGGAAGGAAAAAGAGCAGAAATTCCTGTATGCATTTAAGTGACTGTCGGGTGATGGATCAACATACACCACATGGAAGCGTGGCTGGTAGCGATGCATGGAGTTCAATATCATCTGAAAAGGAGGAAGTAGGAGAAAAAAAGGCATTTCTATATGTTCTTTCATGGTGAAATGGAAATGAAAAACAATGAACTTTGTTTCTTGGGTCCCTATGCTCTATTTTGTTTCTGCTCTCAAAAGAAAAAGCATATAGAAGTCACATTAATGACATTGACTGACATGTCCGTTGTCATCCAGCAGGTTGTTGGTGAGCTTGAGAGTATCGAAGGAAACAGTCTGCTTCATCCACTGGGCTCCACAGGCGGGTGAGTCTGGGTGGAAATGCATCCTGCTTGGGGCTACAACATCCGCTTGCCCTGCTACCAACCAGGATGAGCTGTGGAACGCATATCTGACACACACACACACAAACACACACATTTCAAACTTGTAAATAGGACTGGTAAAGTAAGCTAGAGCTGGCAGTGGGACAATTAGCACAGATCTAAGTTACAAGGGGACAACACTGGTCTTGATATAAATATTAGAACAGATCAGAAATAAGATAAAAAACATTTACTGTATGTTGGGCATCATATTAATCTCTGTTACACACTACAGACCAAGCACAGCACACCTCACTCTGTATGTGTGTCTGACCTGTATCTTTTATCATCAACAGGAATAAAGTCCATGAGTAGGACATATTCAGCAGCAGGATCCATACCGGAGATTTGCACCTGGAAGGTCGGAAACATCCTCCTGCAGTTTGTGAACATGTGAATGTAATGTAGTGAGGGACACCAGAGAAACAGGACAAATGGACAAGTGCAAGATAAGGTCACGAGGAATATAAACATGAGCGTTATTGTTACCTTCCAGCTTTGGTAACAATCATCTCTGTGCTCAGCTGGTCAAACTGCTGCCAAAGTGCATGCATCTCCAGCTGAACTCTGACCCCACTGACTTGGGGAGCCTTGGTGCTCGACAGTGACCCGCCATCTGCACAGCAGGGCAGAGACAGTTCACAGCTCTGAGACAGCTGAGGACCTAAAGAGAGGCGAGGAAAGATGTGCAGTGAACTTTTCTCCACATTCAGATCACAGATTTTGTCTCTCAACATCATAAAACAAACACTTACCATCCATAATTTGAAGGTCTACAAGATAAATAATATCAAAGAGTTTTGTCTCTTCCTTTGATATTTCTGTTCACGTCTGTTCTGACCACAAGCAGGGACTCCTTCAAGACCAGTGGAGTACTAAATCCACAACGTTGCAATGCATAGAACATAACAGAACTGAAGGCAAAAATCTTCCTCCTATTCAAGTGCCAGGTGCTGTGGTGGATAGTGTGCTGTGGTTCGGAGTGGCTGTTTGAGTCCAGGAACGAGCTGGTTTTATACACCATGAGACTCTCACTAGGGACCTCCATGCCTTCCTCATCCATTACAATACTCATAGTGCTACTGACATGCACTAATCACAGCTGCACACACACCGAATTGTGAATACACAAATGCGCACACACACAAACACACTTTTTGGAGCATCTAGAAATCCCTGCATGCATCTCCTATTGTTTTCAATAGCCTAAAGCCTAACGTGGAGACTGTCTTGACCAACCAGTAGGACATTAATAACATCCTAATCAGCCCAGTGTTACTGGGTGTGGACAGACGAAGACAGCAACACACTGCTTTTATTATGCATCGTTTCTTGGAGTAAAGTTTCAACACCATACTAATTAGAGAGTCAGTTATTCCCCCAAACTGTCTTAAGTGGATTTTTCTGGTTTGGTTTAATGGCAAAACTCTAGCATATTTATAAAATGCAATATGTCAGACTGTGTCGGGTATACTTTGATAAAGTTCTGGACTTATTTCCATTGTTGTCCCTGCTATTAATGTTGTGAGGTTTTCAAAAGTGTGTTTATCTCACAGTGTGTGTGTGTGTGTGTGTGTGTGTGTGTGTGTGTGTGTGTGTGTGTGTGTGTGTGTGTGTCGTGCAAGGCCAAAGTAAGACATGAATGGTAGCATATATGATGTTGATAAATCATATTGATAAATAAATAAA